>CAAKHB010001964.1:0-32627 GCA_901007665.1 Aeoliscus strigatus | reverse complement strand
GATATTGGTATTGTAGCTCAGTCTACGAGCAGGCAGAACGAACTTTATGTACTTTGTTTTAACTGCTGCAGGCTAGCTCGCGAAACGCCAGCATGTAGCTAGCTAGTCTACGGAAAACGAAGTTTAGAAAGACCAGCCAAAGACAATGGCATTATTCCAGACATGTGAGCATGTGAGTTATGATGCAAAATTGTCAACAGATTTAGAGTGGGGATTTTAGGAATGTTGCTTTTGAGCCCAAAGTCTTATTGACTCATACAACAGTTATGTTGAATTTGTGTTGGTGGAGGTTTCTCACAAGTTTCTCTCTTCAGGTGCTTACAACATGGATCCAGAGGCCGAGACAGACCAAACCACAGCTTGTAGCCCGTTGTTGTTTCACAGCTCAGACGCAGCATCCCAGCGGTCCAGATCCAACGTCATGCCTTCAGATTCCAGGCGGCTGAGCAGCAGTGCTGAAGACATGGACCTTGTCATGGCTGAGGACGGGCTCATTAATGGCACCTGTGAGACCATTGTGGCATTACACAGTCCTGGTGACAATGATGACATGTCCGACTTTTCAAACAGTGACCTCTCACTTCCTGAGGTTTGCATCTCAACCAACAGCAATAGCTTTGAGGAAAATATGAATTATGAGGTGCAGATGGCGTACAGGATATTCACTGGGTTTCTCTCAGACAAGCACAAAGGGGTTGCCAGCCCCTTCCTCCGACCCATGGGTCACCAGGAAGCCCAGCGTGGTATCGGAGGGGTCTGTGGTCAGGGCCAGACGCAGCTGAAGCAGTCAATGTGTTTGAAGAGGATGGAGGAAAAGTTTATTCGCCAGGAATATGAGACCATAACAGAGTTTGTCGCAGACTTCAGGCTGATGTTGGAGAATTGCTATCGCTACCATGGAGTGGACCACTGGATCTCGAAACAAGCTCAAAAGCTGGAAATCATGCTGGAACAGAAGCTTACATTGCTGTCTAGGTAAAAATCTCAGTTACTGGATATACTAATTCTATGACGTGTCCCATAAAAGTTAGATTGTTGCTGGGTGATAAATGTTTTTTTGAGAAACAAGGTTTACTTATTTACTTGTACACTGAATGTAATCAGAAGTACTTTATTTAAAGAGGGAAAGTTCTTAGTTATTGCAGCTTCAGCCAAAAAAGTGTATTGATTATAATACATAAAATATAATATATAATAGATATACATTATGTGAGGTTTTTCAATTACCATTTTGTTATCTTAAAATAGGACCCTTCGAGAGAAGACAACACTGTCAGTCACCTCCAAAGGACGCTTTGGTGCTGAGGAGGAGCGGAGTTCGGGGGGTACTTCAACAAGGAGAAGACTGGCACCTCGTAGCCTGGCCACCATCACTGTTGGTGGGCATGAGTCTCTCATGGTACAGGCACTACGGCTGGAAGAGCAACAAAGGGCCAAAGAGGAAAAGAGGTGAGTGAAAACTTAATCTGGTTTTTATTGGGTAAAATAAAAAAGCACACTTCGGTACTTCATGGAAAAGTGAATCAACCGGTGCTATTTTTCAGGCAACGTGAGCTGGAGAAAAGAGAAGCAGAAGAAATGTCAGCTAAAGAAGTGGAAGAGTGGGAACAGAGCTTGCTATCACAGGCCCCCCCACACACTGTGGACACTCTTTGGGAACTCCCTGCTATTGGGCACTTCCTCTGCCTGGCTCAGACTGCACTTAATCTCCCAGAGATTGTGTTTTTTGAGCTGGAACGCTGTTTGCTGATGCCCCGCTGCAGCATCCTCCTCTCTAAAATCATGTCATCCCTTCTTTCCCCATGGCAGAAAAGGGCCTCTCTGCACCGCCGGCCTGCTCTGACCTACCGCCGTTGGGAGTCAGAGCTCAGGCACCGGGTCATGGGCTGGTATCGGGCTGTTGGTAGTGCTCGCTATCAGCCCGGTCGAGCTGAGCTGCTTGGACTCTGTTACCAGTTTTTCAGCATCCTCGGGGAGGTGAGTCCGTTGGAGGAGAAACCCTTTCACTTGCTGCCCTTCTACCAGCGGGTGTGGCTTCTGAAGGGGCTTTGCGATCACGTCTACGAAACGCAGAAAGACGTGCAGGATGCTGTACTGGCTCAGCCTATCCATGAATGTCGCGAGTCTATTTTGGGCTATGACAGCAAGGAGAATGCTTATATACATTTCCCACATTTCTGTGGGGCTGACCTAAGGATCTACTGTCAGAGCCCCAGCACACCCCCAGCGTTTCTTTTCCCTTCAGTTTGGGTGAAAAGAGTCGAAGAGGAGCCAGGGACGGAAGCTGAAGCATCAGATGAAATGAAGAGGGAGGACACGAGAGAATGTGACGATTTTGGCGGGGGGAAACCAGAGAACTTGGTATTTCTCAAACAAGAAAATGGGGATGGAGAGGAAGAGGGAGAACATTTTAAAATGTGGTCGATTAAGAAGAAGACATCTGAGTCAGGGTCATCTGATGAAGACTCCTCTGAAGACTCTAGATCAGATCTTAAAAGTCATGCTAACTCGCACACAAGTCATATCAAAGGAAGTAGTGAAAACAGTTTGAAGGAAGCAAGTGTCACCTTGAAGCATGAGCAGGGATTGTCACTGGGCTCACTGCGTACCATCAAAGCAGAGACAGAAGAACCTTGTCTGAGTGTAGGAGAGCACAGCTACACAGGCAGGTCCCCTGCTCGCTCAGTGACTGTGGCCTCTCCAAGCAAAGCACCGGGGATCAAAATGAAGGAAGGAAGTCTCAGCCAGGGACCCCAAATGTCTTCCTGTTTAGAATGCTGTGAAAGCAAAACCGGTGACATGCACTCAGTGATGCGTGGCTGCTGCTGTGGCACGTCAGGGCATGCGACATCCTCTGATAGCACTCAAAACTCAAGTGAGGATAGGGTCACCGATCAAATTTGGACTAAAAGAAAAAAGTGGAAGCGAAAGCGTGGGAGGGGACAGCTGCCGCAAGGAAAGAGGGAGAGAAAGCAGCTGCAGCACGTGGCTGGAATGAGCCTGGACCAAGATGAGGCAGACAAACCTGCAGAGCGAAGAGTTGCCACAGTGAAAAGAAAAGACAAGAAGAAAAAGCAGACAACGGGTGAGGTAGACGTTCAGGCCTAATGCATCTGTGCTATTGTACAGTTTTGGCACAGGTTACAACATGCGTTTTATGGCTCAGTCATAATGACAATTTTATTTGTGACAGGTAAAAAGCTTGAATCTGCAAAGAAATTAAAAGATGAACCTCCAGCTGCGCCAACATTCAAGGTAGTCACACTCATGATAAAATGTATGTGTACGTCAGTTTAATGCATCTACGGGGAAATATGTGTGGTACAAGGTTTTATGAAGTTGTTCATTAGTATTTAATTTCCTGACTTTCCCTAGTTGGTATGCACTAGTCTTGAAGAGTTACGAGAACTTATCAGTAGGACGGAGGATGAGCTGGATGACTTGGAGAGCACCAAGAAGAAATTGGTAATTGACACGGTTCTATTAAAATGACTGCTTCATGTCTTTTATGGAAGATCCAATATATTTCCTCATTTCGTCAGGCTTTTGATGCTAGTGACTTTGACAAAGATTCTCTTTTCACGTTTGAACTGGAAGGGTCGGTGGTACTACAGAAGAGAAGCAGTGAAGGACCTCCACAGCACTCTAATCCGACTACTGAATGAGCTTTCACCTTGGGAACCCAAACTTGTTAAGGCATACCAACGGAACAGGTACAACTTATTTGGAATAAACTTGGATAGACTTCCTGTCTGTTCTGTTTTTACCCTCTCTGTTTTGATACTATGTCTCAAAAAACACCCATTCTGGCTCCTTTATTTCCACTTCTTCTTCTACAACAGGCTTCGTTTGAAGAAGGAATTTGATGATTTCAAGAAGCATCCAGAGTACAACAACTTTGTGCGCGAAGAGTGTGTGTCATCGTCGTCATCGTCAGATGATGAAGAGAGCCGTTTAGGAAAGGAGATGTGTTCATTGGATCATTATAGAAGATCAGAAGAGGAGGATCTGGATAATAGAGTTCCCAGAGGTCTTTGGAGTGCAGGTAAAGTAACAATGACTATTTACTCTTTCTCTTATATTTAACTGTTGGAATTCAGGAATTCAAATCAACAGACATAGATGTTGATCTCTCATTTCTCATGAACTTCTCTCATTTCTTGTCAGCGAGCACCAGTGAGTTTGTAGCTGAATGTGCTGGAGAGAGAACAGCGACCTTTGTGACTCCCAACCACCAAACTCATCCCCTGGCCAGCACGGAGAACAGTCCACTGCCGAGAGTTCAGACAGGGAGCGGCAACGTCACTCCCACCATGGACTCGGGGCTACCGTCTGGATCTGATGTTCTCCCATCTAATCAGTCCAGGGATTCAAACTCAGCAAACTCAACAATGCCAGCTCAGGCTTCAGTGTCAAAGAGACCCACGATTCTTCACCCTACCACAGGTCTACCAAAGGGCTACACGCCCATCCCTACCCTGCTGGCAAAAAGTGTAGGAAACAAAGTGACCTTAATGAAACGACCTGCAGATTGCTCAGGGATCAGGGACATAGATAGACAAAGCAAGGGGTCTTTAGTCTCCCTGCCTACCTCCACCAGGGCTGCCACAAAACTCTCGACACCACAAAGTTGCACACCTGCTGCCCAGCAGAACTCCCAACTGCAGGTGCGAGGACAGCCGACGCAGATACCTAGACAGCCAGGAATGGCCGCAGTCATGGAAGAGCTTCCTCAGTCACCACTAGACAGATCAACCCCCAATCCACCAAAATCTCCTGTCCAATTGGTCTACAAAGTCCCAGAGGGGCTGGGTCAACTGGTGAGAAAAGACAGCAGCCCAGTGAAGATTTCTGTGCACCCTGTCCTGGACCAGAAGACCGGGGAGAAGATCATGCAGCAAGTGGTTATTCTGCCCTCCAACCTTCTCATTCACAAATCTGAAGAAACGCTGTCTTCGACATATCAGCACCAGTCCAAGGGCATTCAGGTCCCAGTTTCAAGAGTGGAAAGTCCCTTACAAATGTCCACCAATGTGCCTGGGTTCACTGTACCTGAAAGTAGGATCCCTGTTCAGCAAGTGGCGCCCCTGAAAGATGCCAGAACAGTAAAGAGCCCCTCTTCGTCTATTTCTCCTTATCAGCAGCAAGGTGCTCTCAACACAGCAGGGTTCAAGGGGGCACAAGTGTGTAGTTCCCAAACTAGCGCAACACAGGGTATCAAGCCAGTTCCGTGGTCCATAAAAAGTCCTACAAGTGTAGCTCCTACATTAGCTGTCAAGTCTACAGACTCTAAACAGGAACTGAAGACAGTGTGCATCCGTGATTCGCAGTCCATCCTGGTAACAACAAGAGGAGGCAACACAGGCATTGTCAAAGTCCAGTCGTCCTCCGATCAGAACGCACTTGGCTGTGTGCCTGCCAGTCCAGTCATCACCATCTCCCCTGAATTTAAAGCTTTCCTAATATCCAAAACATTACAGACGTCTGCCTCTGTCCCCATGCAGTCTTCCTGCTCCACCCCAGCTGTGACAGGCATCTCAGTCGACCAACCCCAAACGCAGGTCAATTCGGTGTTAAAAACCAACGCAGCCGTCACAAATCCAGTTGCTTCTGCGTTACCTGGTAGCATCCCCATGACAGGCTCAGAAAGCCAGACTGGTATTGCCTTAAGCCAAGGCCCCAACATCTCAGCTGGTTCTGCAGATGATTCAAAGACTGTCCAGCTAGCACAGACAGGTTGTAATTTTCAACCTTCGTTTGTAAAAAGCACTTTTGTCCCATCACTGAGTACTTATGTTTCTCAAGTTCTCACTCCAACTGAGTCAACCAGTAAGACTGGATTGAAACGGGCGAGGACAGACGAGACATCCCAAGTTACTAAATTTATCCTGGTTTCTCCCTCTTCTTCCTCTGACTCAAAAGAAGCACAATCTTCTGCAAAATCACCTTCTCGTTCCACAGTTCTGTCAGTCAGCCGGCCCACAGACACATCATCCACCACCACCAACACAAAGCAAGGGATGGCAACAGGAACTAATGACCAGTTGCTGCCCACTTCGTTTTCAAGTCAACCTGTGAAGACGGGATTAAATCAAGGCCAAAGTGTTGGTAGTGTTAATGCAGAAGCGTTGTCCAAAGTCAAGAACATCACTGTGCCTGCAGGTGGGTGCGATCATTTCTGCTGAAACAGCATTGTAAATATTGTAAATTTCTCTTCCGTGGGACAGCAAAGGATGAATTTTGCTCGTGGTAAATATGGAATGTTTTATGTCTCTAAACTGAGTAGGCACAGTGTAAACAACCTTTTCACACAGATGAAATTACTGTTGCTTTTTAAAAAAATATTGTGTTCAAATGTACTCACATGTTCCCTTTGAATGGAGTTTATGTAATATAGATTCTATGCTCATTTTGAATGATTTACACATTTTGTACCTACAGGGCTGCAGATGCACTTGCCCGGGAAGACAACAACCATCGGACAGACCATCGGCGCCTTGTCACACTCCCCTTGCAAAAGCACATCAGTGTCCTTCTCAGATACAGACCGATCACCACCACCCCCAACCCGACTGCTCCCATTCACAAGTTCAAATACCAACACGAGCTCTTCTGCCCAGCCTGCTTCTCACGTTACGCTAACCCACAACTCTCCGTTCCAGGGTGTTCCATCCATCACAAATGTCTCCCAACCAGGCTCTTCCACATGTACTCCTGCTTCTCTGACAGCAGCAAATGTGACAAAGAAGGATGCAAATCTGACCAGAGGTATATTGCCTGGCAACTCTACTGCTCAGGTAATAACTGCCATGCAGAGAAGTCCAGCCCTAACCTCCATTCCTCTGGTCTGTCAGCCCCTGAATATCCAAAGTAGCTGTAGTAAGGAAGCAAGTTCCACTCTGTCATCCTCTCATCTTGGTTGTAATAAAAATCAAACACTTATTGCCTCTGCAACAACCAACAGTTCCCCACTTAGCACCTTTGCCACTGGCACAGTCCAGCAGAGGATAGTCCTCAACAATTCTGCACCACTCGCCGCTGGCACACACATCTTCCTTAATAACGCTCGCTTTGTAGTCCCTCCCCAGGGTTTAAGCCCAGGCAACCATGTACTTATCATCTCTAGCCCCACACCACAAAAAGTGCCTAGTGTCAGTGTTACTAGCACTGGATCAGCCGTACCTCCCCAAGGGGCCAGCCATGTTGCAGGAGCCTCTGGGGTACCCCAAGCCCCAAACGGCCTGCCAGCTCTAAAGTCTGCTCTGGTAGCGTGCACTACAACTGTAGGTCCATCGTTACTAGCAACCACTCCCAGCGCCACACCAGTCCATCTAACAGGAGCAAGCTGCCTGGGCCCGACGTTGTTACCCAGTCAAACAAGGGGAGGGTCTGCTCTGCCAACGTGGCAAACTTCACAGTTAAGCAACTTTGCATTACCTCCTATAAGTAGTGGACCAGCCCAGGTTTCCCCACTGATAACCAGTGCCCCTGGCTCAGCGCTGTCTACAGTCAGAATAGCCACTAGTACACCGACTCACGCTCAGTGTTCATCCATCAGTTCACCTGCAGTAACAGCCACTTTGGCCAGATTTGCAGCACCTTCATCTGCTACACCCAGCCCACCAGTCATTGCCCTGCCCAGCCCTGTCATACCAAGTGCACCTTATTTACACTCTCTCCCTAACCAGAGGGAGATTTCAGTAAATCGAGGCATGCAGGCACAACAGACAGGTGGGACTACAGCAACCTCTACAGCTCCATCGCCATCCGTTGCACAAATGGGTCTTAGCAACACATCTGTCAAAAGACAGGTGCCTGCCATCATGCAACCAGTGATTGCTGGCCCACGGACACACGTTTTGCCAACGGTGGCCGTCCCACCAATTGTGAGTACATTATCAAGGATACAGAAACTGCCCATAGCTACAGTTCCACCAATCGGAACCACCGTCAACATATTTGAAACGGCCCCCGTCGTGACCACACCTCCCTCCAGCGGCACTGTTTTAATCACCGTAGCTCAACCGGTAGCGTCACTGAAGGCGAACACCACTGTCCAGCAACCCATCGTTCTGACCAATTCAGACGTAGGTGTACCATCGAAGCTACTCGTCAGTCCTGATGGTGCTGTTCTAAGCACAGGTCAGTGCCGGGTCAATGCGGCTGAAGTAGCAGGATGCCCCAAACCGCTGGCTGCTCTGATGGTCTCCCCAAATAGTTCCAATGGAGCACTACACACGCAAGATTCTTCTTTACAGCCTTCATGGGCAAACACAAAGTGAAGCAATTAACTGAGGCTATGATTGAAGGACATGTCTGACCCAGTACCACTGTCTAACACTTTGTAATCAAACAGACTGAACATGTATGCTGTGATGGTTTTCTTAGCTGGTCCTCACATGAATGTCGTAGACTTCACTGTTTTAAACTTGATGGCCAGTAGGGACAACTGTTAAAAAGGTCATTTACACATGTGTTTCAGTTCAAACTTTTGTAGTATTTTTAGCTACTGCCACAAGAGGTGGTTCTAACTCTTACCCTGTGATAGAACAATACAACTGTTGTCATTGAGATTCTCTCACTGTCACTTTTCAGCTAGTAAACTACATTTTACTTTTTTTAGACATGTAAATAAACTAATAGACTTTGTAATACATGTTTGAGGTCATATAAAATGTTTTGCAGTCACATTTATTTATTTCTACCATATAGATTTTTCAGAAATATTTACTAGGTACATTTTCATTGATCAAATCACGGACGTTACAGCATGGAAATAAACGATGCATATGTCCCCAGCAATGAGTGAGCTATTTTTTTTAACACAAAGACTACTGGAATATGGATTTTTTTTTTATTTGCATTGAAATAACTTATGTACATTGCGTTCATGCATGGTAGGAAATATATGGAATCATACTGACAGTGGTGTCAAATTACACATCAGTGGACAGCTGAAGATTAGAGGGTGGTGTCTAGTATTTTCCTGTCTTCTACACATGACTACATCGTCCACTGAAGTCCTTCAGGGGGAGTAGGGAGGAGGCAGTGGTCCTGAAGAAATCTTTTCATAGGCTGGAGGAGCATTAGGAATCTGGAAGAATGGGGGAAAAAAAATGTACATTTTACTCACTCTGCTGTTGCATTTTGAAAAGCAAAAATATGTTACTCCAGGGGCGACACAGAGATGCAGTGGTTAGCACTGTTGCCTCATAGCAACAAGGTCCCTAGTTTGATTTCCAACATGGGGGTCTTTTTATTTGGGATTTGCATACTCGTCCCATGTCTGTGTCAGTTCTCTGAATAAAGTTTGAAGAATATAAGTAGAGTTACAATTGTTCATATGTGGATGAAGGGATCTTAGAACCCTGGTACGCAGTGGGAGGTACACTGGGACACACATACCTCGCTTAAGGAGGAAAATATTTTAAATACCCCCCCCCCCAGTCTGGTGACATAATAATCTGTACTTCAGGCATTCATTGTGTCAGTTCACTGTTACACAACTCCCTCACCACAGGTCGGAAGCTGCCAAAGTCAGTTAGAGCCATTTTGTTGTCTGCTGAAGGTCCGGCCTCTGAATACTGGCGTCCTGTAAGACCTGGTGACCCTGACCTGGGGCTCTGCAGGACAGACAAAGGTGTGCACAGAAAACAGAAGTGGACAGATGATATATTGGAGGGTACAGGAGGACGGCAGAGTAAAACCTGTGTCAGAGGGGACATTCAAATCTAAAAATGTTTTATAACGACGTGCACCGTTTATGATGAGCTCACCCTGATCATTTTGTAACCACTCCTTTTTTTGAAATACCAGCAGCCCAGGATGAAGAGCGCTGCCAGGATCACAACCAACAGAACAATGCCCACCGCCCTGTATTGCAAAACAGAAAATCAAAATCGCTGAGCCAAAATACTTCATAAAATCAGTATAAAAGGAAGACATCTGGATTGTCTAAGATTTGCATGAATTAAAAACATACAATTATAGAATAACACAAAGCCTTACCTTAACAGCTGATAAACTGGTTTTGATCACAATTCAGCATTTTGAAATTGATTTGTGGTTCCTCAACCATACAAACCAAAACAAATGGTCATGGTTGTAGTGGTGTACTGGTTTCATTCATCAACAGGTTTAAGCAAATCATATTCGACATATTTGTACATATAAGGTATTGAATTATGTTTTTATAAACACTTTTCATATTACTTTTTACTGACAGTATAACAAAGTGTGTGTTCAAACAAAATAACACATAGTGTGTTATGTGTCACTGCTGATAACAGTAGTAATTACACAGAAGAAGAGGCTGTAATACTACCAATTTTAAAACTCTGTACTGTGAAAATCGATATTGCTTCAAATCTACAAAGGTTGTGGGGGTGGAGAAGTGTTTTTTGCATCTTTTACATTTTTGAATTTCAAATAAAACAAATGCACATACTCCTCAGCTCTGACAGATCCTCGTCTGCTGCTGGCAAAATAAATGTTGAAATCTCCTCGTGGCATCCCGTCTGTGTGATTGCAACGCATCAAACTGAAAGGAGACAAGCATACTGGAATTTATACTGTGCTGACTGACTTTTTGTAACACATCCATAGGTCCATGTGTTCCACTAAATACCTATTGTCAAGACTTAACAACCAATAAACTACGTTAAATGGATTTATTGGCCTTAATAATATTATCTCTAATAATATTTTACTTTTATTTTGGATTTCATCATCATGAAAATAAATTCACTTGCAATTACTACTTGTTGCTATAGGAACCAATTACTAAAGCGGCAATAACTAGTCAATATATCTACTCTGATTTGGTGCTACAAGAAAATTTGGCTTTCATCTGTCAAGAGCATTAATTACAAGCGGGACAACTTATTAGAAACTGTCCTGTAGCGTTCCTAAAAGGATCCCAACAAACAACAATGCAACAGACTGAATATTATCTTACCAAATTGGATAATCAGATTGCAGACTCCTCTGGCTCCTCTCGGACTCTGGCTCCTCTGAGCTCTGAGTTAATTCCCTGTCCGAATAAGTTGCCTCAGTGTGCCCGAGAGCAGAGAGCGGCCCAAACCCCTCATGACCGTCACGGGTTCGAGGCTCATGGTTAAATCCATTGAAGCAGAGTAATTACCGTGAAACCCCGCAGACCTAAACGCAACATTCTTATCCTCTCGTGCGACCCCAGGAGTCAGCTGCTGCCTTCATACGCGACGATCCGGTCTGCGAACACTCACATGAACTATGAAGTACTCACATGAACCGATTCGGTCCGTGTTATCATATCTGAGCTTCCCTACATATATCAATGTTTGTACGTGTGTTTTATATGTCTAAAGTTAAAATTCACAAGAATGTCTCCAATCAAAGCACAAACGCGTTTATCATTACATTTAATGTCTGTGGTGTCTGATGTCACATGTGTTTTCGAGTTTTAAAGGGATTTGATGTTTCTGGTGTTCAAAATGTAAAACTGTTGGTGTTTTTCTTACATTTATTTCAACAATTACTGACAAGTAACTTACAGATATCGAAAGTCTTGTGGACAAATGGGCAAAAACACTTTAAAACGTCCAGACACTGCAGACATTATGAGGAGTAGGTGTTAACCTCCAACGTCGTCCGTTGTGCATTTGTCCTGTTTTGTTTTGTTCTGTCATTGTTGTGTCATTTCAAAATTCGTGAAGCAGCATTTTACAGAATAAGAATATCTGTAATCAATCATGTGGTGTGTGTGTGTGGGTGTGTGTGTGTGTGTGTGTGTGTGAGTAGATATATTTCTAAACTCTAAATGTTGCATGACTCTCAGCTGTTGGCCGTAGATGATCAATATGAAAACATAATTTATTAAAGACATGGACTGTATCTGCAATAACACGAATAAGCCACAAGAGGGAGACCAAAACCTGACATAAAAAATTGATTGATCTGAACTGACGTTTATTCAGTAGAGGACACATATTTTGGTATGTGGATTATTGGTTTAATCTGTGTGTGCGCTCTCTTACAGACCACAGTTTATTGGGGATGAGGGCAGAATGAAATGGATTTGGAGTTTGTCTTTTGTTGTGGGTGGCAGTCAGCTGATGCCTCGTTGTTTCTTGTGCGTTCCAACCAGCATCAGTCCTGTCTTGAATGAACACGTTTAAAAACAAAAAAACAAAAACAAAAAACGTCAATGACACCTGCTCTGGGGATAATAATGATTTTACGTGTTATAATGGGTGTTGTTGGGCCTTTACAGTGAATGTTTTTTTTTTTTTTAACCTTTACATGTCCCATCTGATGGCGACTGTTAACCTGGAACCAGGTACTTTTACTTAAGTCTAACAGCTGTCGTACCTCTGCTGAGCCAGGAAAAGAATACACGTATTTTCACAGTTGGTTCATATATTACAGCTATGTTTTAGCTCCTCACCGGTTGAGGGAGTTATTCCTTAACCCGATTCTTCCGGTCGGCATTTTGAGCGATACAGCAGGGTAGACTCTGGATTTCCCCTTCCTTCATATTTCCAAATTATATTCTTATCGGGTACCCACCAGTAAGCTCCGGCGTCTATCTGGGTACAATCGTATGAGTCTGCCGCGTCGGAAGGATGCTTTCCTCTCTCCGGATCGATATGTTCGCCGGGAGAAAGATGAAGACCCCCCAGTCTCCCTGACGGGGTTTACTGCCGCTGTGATTCCTCAGAGGAGCCGCTTGAACCGTGGGACGGAGAGGGAGCTTTTCTCCAGCTCCAGCTGCCATCCTACTCCTGCTCCTCCCCCCTCCTCCACCGGAGCTACTTCTTTCTCATCACATCCCAAGGTAAATAAGCCACATTCAGCTCAAATAACCAAATTTCCACACACGTTATTTATCTCCCCGAAGGTCTCAGCTGCGTCAGCGTCAACAGAAAAGCCTTTGGGGGACGGTAGCCAAAGGGGACAATTAGGATTTGTGATGGGGTCTGTGCTTTGTACCCCTGCCTCCCCGGCGTCGGGTCGGGGTTACGTTTCCTTATGCAAGTCCGAGGTTCACTTTGTGAGCTGCAGATGCGCCTATGGAGGCTACTTCAACTCCGAGGCGAACATTTGAACCGATACACGACCTGTGTGATATAATTCAGAGCAGGCAAAACATGGCTAACTGGTTTGCACACACTGCCGGTGATGCTAGCTGAGGCAACTTACTGTTAGCTGTAGCCAACTAGCATAGCTACATCTCCAGTTGTTGCTAGCCGGCCAACCCGAGTTGATTGTAATCATTTAATAACGCTACAGAACGTCTTTTTACGACGTCACACGTATAACTACTGAGTAACAAGACAGTCACACCTGGTGTCAAAATGAGCGAATGTCGCTATTGTGGTTTTGGACAGTGACGGTGTAACAATAGACAGCACTTAAAATAGGGTTAACAGATAGCCTTTGTGTTTTTTGTTTTTTTTTGTTGAACTTAGTGGGCAGGTTTCCGCTAAGAACATGAAAATACAAGCTAACAAGCGACGGCTAAAGGCTGTTGTTGCAGTGAGACACAATTGTCAGTTTTTATTTTTAATCTAGCAGAACAGGCATTTCTTCCTCCACTGGGTTGTATACATGAGAGGTGATTTAGCAACCACAGCGTTAGCAGGTTGGAATATCACATATAAGAATTACAGTGTGTATTTATAGAAGAGGAAAGGGCCACAATGGAAGCACCAGCACACACTGGTCGGCTCCAGAATCTGTTGAGTAACTTACAAAGACATGCCCAGGCTGAGCAGCCTTACCATAGGCCCACACAAACTGTCCGGACAGCTATTTTCTAATGCACATTCATCAGCTGACACTTTGAATCATTGCTCAACTGCAGAAGACCACTAGTCATATGAAGATGTCTTTCCTCTAACAGTCTGTTGACACATTTGTCCCCGCAGCTTTTTGGAGATGTGAGCAATAGGAAGAGATTGGCAATATCGAGCAGCCTGTGCATTGACTCGACCCCTTGACCTCATCTTCAGCATGAATGGTGATATGCCTCATGTTCCCATCACTACTCTCGCTGGAATTGCTAGCCTGACTGACTGTAAGTACAACTCATATCTTTTGAAGGTTCAGCCCAAACATTAAGGCTCCAACCTCTATGAAATACTTGAATGCAAAGCATGACAACATGATACTGGTGTTGTGGTTGTGTCTTCATTTCTAATGCCTGTCTGTCTTAGTCAGTATACAGAGATGAAGTTGTTTGTGCTACATAAACGTGGAGGTTCTTTTCACGAAAGACAAAGAAACAGAGACAGTGAAAGCAGAAATGATTATCATGCCGTGCTCAAACACTGTTAAAGAATAGAACGTTGTATTTCGTTTTCAGGCCTGTTGATAAATAACATTAGCAGTAATTTTACTACACCATTCCCTCATAATCTTTAATATGTATGACTTTTGGCATCTGTCCTGAATTTTTATTCCAACTGGAATGTATTATGACATTTTACAAATAAACTAAATCAGACATACATGATGTACATTGTTGCTGCACTGAGCGTCACCATCAACTGGAAATACAATTTTACTCTCTTCTGATTTTCCGCCCAACATATCATTTCTAATTGCATCATTCATGCAGTGTTGAACCAGCTGCCCTTGCCCTCTCCTCTCCCTGCCACCACCGCAAAGAGCCTGCTCTACAATGGAAGGATCTCTGAAGAGGTCAGCAGCCTGCTGCTGTGTCGAGATGAAAATCTTGTGACTCGGCTGGCACATAGCCTTAACCAGGTGTCCACAGAACACATGTAAGTGCTACTCACCTGTCTTCAACATCAGTTTAAGAAGGGGAAGCCTGGTATTAATGTAGTAGGTGTGCTAATTGCAATGTTTGTTTCAGTGTAGAATAATGTTATTGCACTGGAGCTTTAAGGTCTACCGGCGGAAATGCATTTTAAATCGCTGTGACGAACCTCCCATAGGAAAACCGAGTTGTGTTCCAGTGTCATCACAGTATAGTGAGTCGGATGACGGCCGTTCTTGTGCTAGCTTTTAATGTATAAACAACACATTATGTGGTATTCCACACACAAAAACACCAATACCTGTTACTGTTACAAATAAGGCAGTGCTGTGTTTACGTGTGCTTGAAATGGATCTAAGCAGTAAGCATGAGACCGTAGTCAAAATTGAATTCACCAGTGGTCAGCATTTGATTTTAACAACTTCTGTGGCGTGTTTTCCAGAGAGCTGAAGGACAACTTGGGGAATGATGAACCTGAGGGTGAAATGCCAGTGCTGCTACAAACCTTGCTGGCCAGAAACCCCAAAATCTTCAGAGACAAAAGTATGAAAACGCAGTATAAGATCTGTTTTTTTTTGTATATGATCTAACAGGTTTAATGATGCAGAATTGTCCACATCCATATTTTGCCTGACGAGTTGGTTTCATTCCTTTGTCACAGGTGTAATCCAGCGACCAATAATACAACAGTACAAGGTCTCTCAGAATCAGGTGCATGGGAGCCCAGCATCAAACTATTCGCAAAGTGCTGTCCCCCAAAGCCCCTCTGGGTATGGCTGTCACACACCATTCTGTCAGATGAGCAGTCAGATCCCCTGCATTCTATGAAGAAGATTCTCTTTCTCTTTACAGGTGCTTTACATCTCCACAGTCTGCGTCAGCAGGTCGGTTCATTCAGCAGCAGCAGCGGCATTCCAACAGCCCAATACCAAGTCCCTACTCTCCTCAGAGTCCTGCCGACTACATGCAGTACAGTCCACCCAGTTATTCACAACACCAACAAACTCAGCAAGGTTGGTCCAAAGTAAAGCTGGAATACATGTGTAAATGGTTACCAGGCCAAGTACAAACACAGTTGTTTACTAAAATGCATGCACAGTGTTTCAGATTTACCCAATTTACTCTTGACTATTTATTGTACATTGCAACAAATTCCACTCCTATACATTTATTATGAAAGACAATTATCGAGGGTTTGTCACGATGAGCATGGTGCTGAAAGGCATCACTTTTCATGGCCCATCTAGCCGAGCTAAGCTTAAAAGCAGCGCCAACAAAGAGCTGTTGTGTAGTTAACTGCGAAGAAAGATGGAACGTGCCTGATATTACCACATGACGGTGCTAGGACCAGAAGCATACGGCTGCATACCTACGGCTTTATACATAATGGCTGACGACTCTTGACATGTCTAAACCCAATCCATGGTTTGTAAAAGTATAGAAGTCAGCTCAGGACAACTAATTCAAATAGTTGGACGGATGCTGACACCATTCTGGCCATGGGAATGTCACCCTGCAGCACACAACCTCAATTATTATTACTCACCTGCTTGAAAACTTTCACCTTCTCGCTCACAAGTGGGTTCTATTTTTAGCAGTTAGTTATTTGAGTGGACCGAAGTCCTCAGGCAGTCTAGTCTGGCCAGAAACGCAACAGAATAAGATCTTGAGGAAGATGCTCGTGTGGCAGAAGTTTGGATGATTTCTGTCTTCATTACAGAGCGCCGAGAATTGATCACAATCTTTTTCAAAGTAGCATAAGAATCTACAGCTGAAATGTTAGTAACATTTGAATGTCTGTGTTATCGATGTGACTGTGTTATCGATGTGGAAGTGTCTTTAGACACTTCCATTGCATCAGTAGACATACTCCAAGTAACAGTGTCTTGAATAACCTTTATCTTGTAACTCGTTTTAGTTGCTGGCAGGCTTAGAAACATCCACGACAACAAGGTCCCTGGACAGCTGTCATCGAACCCATCTAACCATAATGCCAAACTGAGTTCTGAAGATGATTACGAGAAGGTGGCTCACAGTCTTGGAAATGAGGTAATTTTGAGAAACCTCTGAATTTCAGCTGGCAATACCTCTTTGTCGTTTTGACGACTGTCTCGTGTTCATCAGGAGAATGACCCTTCCATGATGGCGGCCTTGTTTCCGGACAAATCGCCACACTCTGTGTGTTCCGCCGGGAGCGAAGAACCTGCTAAATGTATGCGGCTGTAGCACCAGCTCAGTATGTCTTCATGTCTTGCATGAGTCTTGCATGAATGAGACTTACTCTTTTATCATCTGCAGGGCCAAGACCACTGCTTGTCATGCAGTCACCTCCCCCCGATGTGCTGCCCGGCTCATCACCGAGCGTGCTCCTCAAGTGTGCTGACAAAAGCAAAAAAAAGCAGAGAGAAAAGAGGAAAGAAGAGAATGAGCAGATAGAGAAAAATGCCTTGTACGATATTGTGAGTTCTCCGTTGAAAGACTCTGCCAGGCTGACGTTAAAACTGTCCAGAGTGAAGTCTTCAGACATTGAGGAATATGGGAAGCTTTCCTCTAGATCGGATGTGGACTCAGAGCAGGAAAACAGTTTGGTGAATACTAATAATCAGTTAATAATTACTGACCAGGATCTGTCATGCAAGCAGGGCGCTGAGGTGCAAGAAAACTGTCAGCAGGTCGCATTTCAGCCAAATACCAAAGAGACCGGTGTCGTCTCTGAGGTTTTGCTTGATGATGCTGAGCTTGACACTTTGGCAGAGATGGAGAGAACAGAACACGAGTCAGTCAGTGAGAGAGAGCGATGGTCTAAAGAAGTCCAAGATAAAGGTACACTTCTGTGTGCTCGACCTTCTCGTGTTTGTTTTTTTTCCCCATGACATAGAATTGCTCCTGTTCATAGAAATGTTCCTGTCCTTTAATACAGACAAGCCATTGAAGAAAAGAAAGCAAGACTCGTATCCTCAAGAACCCGGAGCCGAGGCTGGTGATGGATTTACTGCACAAGGAGGAAACACTGGCAGCAAATTTACACCCAAGAAGACGAATGCAGCAAGTAACGGTGCCAGTCGCCCTGCTTTGATGGTCAGTATTGATCTGCAGCAAGCTGGCAGACTGAAGAAACAGCCTGTGATAGTACTGGATTCAAAACCTTTGTGTGAGGACGAGGCACAAGAACTCAAGTCAAAGACAGAAGAAAAGGTTGTTGAAAACAGACCTGGCCACAACAAACAGTATCTGGACAGCTGTAGGAAGCCTGGTTCAGACGGAAGTCCAGGAGCAGAAAAGCAGGAGAATCGGCGGGAATCTAAGCAGGGACGTGATGACAAAACCGACGTTAGTAAGGGACACACAGATGGGAAAAGACCGGAGGTGCCGCGACAGAAACATACCAAGAATTCAGACTCACGACACAAAGAGGAAAGGAGTCACAACATTCACCAATCCCATGGTGGCCAAACCGAGAGTCCAAAAACAATCAGCAAAGCAGGACTTAACTGTATTCAGGGTGAAGACAAAGGCAGGGACAAAGATAGGGACAAGATTAAAGACACAAGTAGGGATAAAGAAAAAGACAGACACAGAGACAAGGGCAAAGATAGAGACAGGGGTAAGGACAGAAACACTGATAGAGATAAGGACAAGAATAGACATAAAGATAAGGAGAAAGATAGAGATAAAGACAAGGAGAAAGATACATTTAGAGGTAAAGACAAAGACAGACAGAGAGATAAAGACAAAGATAGAGAGAAGGACAAGGAGAGAAACAGAGACAAGGACAAAGTTACAGTTAGAGAAATGGACCGAGATAGCGAGATGGATAAGGACATCGATAAAGTCAGGGAGAAGGTCAGAAATAAGGACAAAGACCGACATAGAGAGAAGGACAAGAACAAAGACAGAGAGAAGGATGAGGACCGAGACGGGGGCAAGGACAAAGACAGACAAAAGGATAAGGACAGAGATAGGAACAAAGATAGAGATAGGGATAGAAAGCGGGAAAAAGACGTGGATGAAAGTAGAGACAGGGAGAAAATGAGAGACAAGGAAAAGAAACAAAAGAAAAACTGTATTAAACATCAAGAGACTCCTGACTGGAATACTAAAGCTGACAGCACACGAGCGGCACAAGATGACAGCAGGAGATCATCAGACCTCAGTGTTCGAGAACGGGCAGAAAGTCTCGGCTTTCAAATCCCTCAAAATAAGAAAGAGAGAAGAAGCGGAGACGACAGCATCGGTAGTCATACCGGGAACAAACCACAGTCTTCTGAGCCGAAAACGAGGGAGTTTCCTGCGTATCTGCTGGGTGGAAATTCTGGAAGCCTAAAGAACTTTGTGATTCCGAAACTGCGACGAGAGCCCCAACTTCCAGGCGAAGTGGTTGACGGATTGAAAGAACCTCGGGTCCGGCTGGAGCGGGTGTCACTGGTTGAAAACCTCAAAAAAGGACCTAAACCAATCGTTGTGCTCCAGAAACTTAACATCGAAGAGATAAAAGATATCATAAGGGAAAACAGAAATGCACACAAGTCCAGGAAATGGACAGGTACGTATGATCAATGTCTAATCACGCACACTGTATCATTCATAATACATTAGCAGATGACGTGTGCGCAATGTCTGTTTCCGGAAAAACGACAACAGCCATTTATCCAAATACATGGATTTGACTGTTTTCAATTGAACCTCTCGTGCTTGCAGAGCCGTTCAGTGAGAAGACGAAGCGCAGGCACAGTACGATCAGAAAAATGCCCAAGTACGCTGAGGTGGATGAAGAGGGCGATAACAACGACGATGACTCCGATGATGAACGTAAGCTTGAAACCGACTAACTCACCATGTTTTATATCGACACATCTACAGACACATATAAAGAACTTGACTTGAACCTGATGTGTTTTTTTTTCAGCAGTGAGAAAAAAATGCAAGAAAAGTCACGACAAGATGTGGGAGCGCGAGGAAAAGAGAGGTCGTCAACGTCAGCGCGAACTGAACTCAGACGATTCGTACGACGGCAGTCCACCACCAAACCTAAGTGATGGTTAGACCGTTTATTTCTGAGGGGACATAGAAAACTTGATTCTGTCAACTTGTTTTGGCTGTGTGAAGGCAGAACAAAGTATTTTATACTCTGAGATCCCCAGGATAGTGTCTCTATCAAATATTCAGTACTTGAGAGTCTGCTCTCAGATATGACAGATGTTGCTCTTGTATTTTCTTCAGCTGCCAGAAGGGTGAAGAAAAAGCAGAAAAACAGAAAAGCGTTTGAAAAGCTGAGTCCAGAGGGTACATTGTGTTCCAAATCTCTACCACTTTGAATTGTCGGTTTTATTTTATTTTTACTCAGTAATCCATTGTTTTCAACAGAACTGATGGACTCCTCCACATTTAAGAGATTCACAGCGAGTGTCGACAGCATTCTTGAAAACCTGGAGGACATGGACATCATCGCCACAGGTGAACGCTGGCTTTGATGCATTTCCCAAAGCGTAATCACGATGTGCGGTTTAATCATGAGTGTGATAATTCTGTTCGCTCACACAGACGACGATGAGATACCTCCAGAGCTCTTGCTTGGAAAGCACCAGCTGAGCGAGCTCGGGAGTGATTCGGCTAAGATCAAAGATATGGGCATTTTTAACAAGGCAAGTGTTCACACGGTCTGTAGCACCAGTCATCTGATCACAGCTGCTTCTAAATTAGTACAACACAACTTGTGGATAGAGAATGTATGAAGGATGCATCAACACCGATACCGATATCAGTACTCCAGGACATAACGTGATCCCACTGACTTTTTATTTATTAAGAATTTCAAGAAATAATTAATTATATTACAGTTCAAACTGGTATTGCAATCGGTGAGTCAACAATTCAGTAATTACTGCTTTCTGCTCAAGCTGCTGTGTAACAAAGAAATCATAACTTACTTACGTACTCTATCTAACTATCAACCTCTTTAATGTGCAGTTTCCATCTGATAAACTGGTGAAAATTCTGAATATCTTGGAGAAGAACATTCAGGACAGTGTCAAACTTTCCACATTAATGGATCATGTAAGTGTTGCAGGCTGTTGTTTTTTTTTTATTTGACCACATGACAAACTGTATTCCTTACTGATATATATATATTTTTTATATATATAGGGTAATGATTCCATGGATGAGGAGCGGCTATGGCGTGACCTCATCATGGAGCGGGTGACTAAGTCTGCTGATGCTTGTCTGACTGTGCTCAACATCATGACGTCTCCACACATGCCCAAGGCGGTTTACATAGAGGATGTGATTGAGAGGGTGCTGCAGTACACAAAGTTCCATCTGCAGAACTCTTTGTACCCTCAGTATGATCCAGCATACAGAATGGATCCCCACACAGGTCAGAGGATATTCTTTATGCCAAGTTATTTGAAACAAAGGTGCCTGAGAGTTTTATCATGTTGAAAATAGTTGAAGGAAGTAGTACTGAGCTGTCTATAAGCTGGTGATAGAATGAAACTGAAGGCATTCAGGTATCATCTACCGCCCCTTGCGTTGTTCAATAAATAAAGTGTCAGATCACAACAAAAGTCACTAAACAAACTTTTCTACATTTCCTTCATCAAGCAAGATAGCACCTCAGATGGTTGCACATTTCTCCATCTCCAGATCGCACGGGAATTCTGCTCCCCGATGCACGGTTATCAGTTCAAAGCATGTTTGCGTGACAAATACCTGTGTACATGTGGTCTAAACCTTGATCCTGTGATGTTAACTTTCTTCACTGTCGGTCAGCGAGTAAATAGAGCAGCGAGGGGCACTGTTTCTTTGTTTTCTGAATACATGCTCTCTGAAGTGATGCATTTGTTTTTCTGATTCGGCTGCCGTTAACTTGGCTTTTCATCCCACCTTCCTCTTCATCGTTCCTCAGGTAGCATGCATAATTCAAAGGGCAAGAAAGTCAAATGCTCCGCTCACAAACAGAAGGTCATAGTCCTGCTTTACACCAAAGTGTGTGATATTATCGGCAGCATCTCAGAGCTCCTGGAGATCCAGCTGCTAACTGACACCACAGTTCTTCAGGTGAGATTCTCAGTCTGAGCGCATGTCATTCCCATCCATGACATGTTCACTCTGACTCTTGACGTACATGCGTTTCTCTTGGACATTTAGGTGTCTACCCTTGGTATTACACCGTTCTTCGTGGAGAACGTCAGTGAACTGCAGTTATGTGCCATCACACTAGTGACAGCAGTAAGTCTGACATTCTTTTTTTTCCGTAGCAAACTACCTTATGCAAAACTCTTTTGTAGCTTTTCGATGAATTCCTCTGTGTTCAAATCATCTTCAGGTGTTCTCTCGGTACAAGAAGCACCGGCAGCTCATTCTTGAAGAGATCTTCACATCCATGGCTAGACTTCCATCTACGAAACGCAACCTCCGAAACTTCAGGTAAGGGACAAGAAGGTAACGATGGTGGTGCTACTCAGGCAGTGTGTTAGTGAAGTGCCCTAGAAGTGATCCCCATTGACGCTGTAATAATGATACGCACCGGGTCTATTTGGGCCCTCAGCCACAACTGAGCCATGCCAATTTCCACAGAGCAGATCATACAGACTGGAAATTACACACAATATGCCCTGGAGAATCCTGTCAATTTTCAAAATAATGCACTGAAAGCAGACTATTTTCAAAGTAAAACACCACATGCCGACTCCGACTCGTACAACCCATCAATACATTGATGTATTGATGATGAACATCAAACAGGAAGACTGTCTCTCTTGTTTGTTTGAAACGCTTGAGATGGGACTTAGGATCACATGCAAAGGAAGCAGAGCCACGGCACAGACACTACTACATGACCTGGTGTTAGTGTGAAGACACAACCGGCAAAATGTTAAAAACAATTAAAAAAAGCTCACTTGAGTCTGGGCTGAAAAATTGCCTTTGAACACACTAAGCCCACAGCATTGGAATATTAGAAAAATTAGAGTATTTTGGATAAAGGGCTGAAACACTGAAACAGTGTTGGTGTTTTTGGAAGGAGCAAACAAATAGAAGGCAATAATATATATATATGTATATTTTTTCATTTCTCTTGCTCTTTTGAAATGTTCTTGCAGCCTTTGCTGCAGATTCAACGTGCTCACACATTGTCTTTGTGTCCCTGCTTTTACTTCTAGGCTGAACAGCAGCGATTCTGATCGAGAGCGCGTGCATATCCAGATGGTCACAGCCCTGGTTCTTCAGCTCATCCAGTGTGTGGTGCACCTGCCTGAAAAGGATGCAGAGGATGAGCCTAATAAAAAGGTAGGGACGTGGGATGTAAATGATGTATAAAGCACATTTGTTGGAAAACTGTGGACTCTCTAAAATGAAATCATGTATTACTGCTTTTTTCAAAGGTGGATAAAGATGCATTTCTTACAAATTCTTATGAAACAGCCATGAGGACAGCTCAGAACTTCCTGTCGGTTTTTCTGAAGAAGTAAGTGGCATCAAGCATGTTCTCTTCCTGTGATGGTCTGTAAATCTTAATCTATTCTGACGATAGTTATATTCAGAAATATGATGTTAAAAGGATTGTACTGCAACTGTGTGGCAGGTGTGGCAGTAAGCAGGGAGAGGAGGACTACAGGCCTCTGTTTGAGAACTTTGTTCATGACCTCCTGTCGACAATCAACAAGCCTGAGTGGCCGGCAGCTGAACTGCTGCTCAGTTTACTGGGTCGGCTGTTGGTGAGTGACATTTAGTTGTATTCTGTGAAACAGCTTCAGATCAGCAGCTCAGGTTTGTTTTGTTTGGTTTTTTTGTCCTCCAGGTGCACCAGTTCAGTAACAAGCAGACAGAAATGGCACTCAGGGTGGCATCGCTCGACTACCTCGGCACCGTTGCTTCGCGTCTGCGAAAAGATGCTGTCAACAGCAAGATGGACCAACAGGCTATTGACCGCATTCTCAGAGAGGTAGAAAATAATGATGCTTTGTTGAAAGAACATTGATTTGTTTTTCAAATGCTCTTGGCTAACTGATCTCCTTACAGACTCCAGGCAACGATGAGATACAGCAGCTGCAGAGGGCCTTGCTGGACTATTTAGATGGGAACATTGAGACAGACTCATCTCTAGTGGTGAGTGTTAGGCACTGCGCAAGGATTATGATATTGTATTGTTATACCAAACTCCAGGATGGCTTTATCACTTACAGTTTGCCTGTGATTGCTTTATCCAGTTTGCCAGAAAGTTCTACATCGCCCAGTGGTACAGGGACTCCACAAGTGAAGCAGAGAAGGCGCTGAAGTCTCAAAATGAGAAAGATGATGACTGGACAAGTCAGTGTCTGTCCAAGGAGATGGACTCAACTGGGGAAATTATGCAAAAGACTGAAGCACGAAAGAAATTCTTGCGCAAGGTCATCAGGATGTCGTCATCACAGTTCAGGTAAATGCTGCTTCTCTTCTGGGTGACTGTAGGTTTCATGTACGACTTGTTAACTAATCCTGATTTCAAATTTAATTGAATTTCAGGACAAATTCTGAGGCGGTGGACTATGAGGACTCCTGTCTGATCGTCCGATATCTGGCCTCCATGAGGCCCTTTTCACAGAGCTTTGATATTTATTTATCACAGGTAATGGAATGAACGTGACAACAATATGAGTGGGGTGTTTGCTGCTAACACGTTCTCTCTTGGACTCTAGATTCTTCGAGTGCTGGGTGAAAGCGCTATCGCAGTCCGAACTAAAGCCATGAAATGTTTGTCTGAAGTTGTGGCTGTCGATCCGAGTATCCTGGCAAGGGTAAGTCATGCCGCCATTCTTTACTTTCAGAAGCACTAGATTCACTGTGACTGGGGCTCTGAGCAATGACATTGCCCGCCACTAAAGATGTCAGGAATAATTATATATACGATTGATCACAATTCTGAAAGTCATGGTGGGTTAACCATAAGGATTTGAATAATATGTTACGCTGTATCCCGCAAGACTTGTTCTGACGTAATATGCACCGGAGATGCGGAAATAGTCAAGCCAGCAACATGTCGAAACACCACCTGCTTGTCATCTAAACATGACTCTTGGCGAAAACATCCATTCAATGCCAGTATGAAGATAATTACTTGGTATTAACACCACAAACGATGAATGTTGCCATTCAAGTTCACAGACGCTCACACGTTTTAAAGTACCGTGATCAGGCTGCAACTCAGTCAAAGTGTGTTAGAGTCCTTTGTAAAGGCCATGACGGTGAATAAATGGTAGATTTCACATCAAAGGAAATGTCCTTTCAGATTGTTGAAAAACCTGGATTTCTAATATCCTGGATGTTCTCCTTGTTTCCCTCCATATTATTAATATTGGTGTAAATTAGAATAACAAGGATGATTTCCTGATTAATTGCACCTCCAAAATCTATAACCGGGACATCTCTACCCACCACCTCGACCATAGCGAATGTCTGATTCTTTGGAGACCAAAATGAGCTGCAGCAGAACTTGTTAGATAACGATTATGACTCATTATTCTGACGTGTGATCTTAAATAATGTCTCTCTTTGCCCGACTGATGTGTTTCTCAGCTGGATATGCAGCGTGGTGTTCACTGTCGCCTCATGGACAACTCCACCAGTGTGCGCGAGGCAGCTGTGGAGCTTCTGGGCCGTTTTGTGCTCAGCCGACCTCAGCTCATTGAGCAGTACTATGACATGCTCATCGAACGGATACTGGTAATTTCCTAATTTTTTCTTTTTGACCCACTTGCACTGTCATCAAAACTGACGTTATTTTAGCTATCTTCACAAAGGCGCCTCAAATCAAACCTGATTTTAAAAGTTCATTTAAAGTGTGAAAGGTTATCTGAGGTTAAATCCTTATTTCTCCACACTGCCACCTAAAGATAAAATGAAGAACTGCACCCAAAAGTGCATTCTTTCTTTGATAACCCTTGCATCTCTGCGGTGTCTTGAAATAGGACACAGGTATTAGCGTGAGGAAGAGAGTCATAAAGATCCTCAGGGACATCTGCCTGGAACAGCCAGACTTCCACAAGATCACTGAGATGTGTGTGAAGATGATCCGAAGAGTAAATGATGAAGAGGGAATCAAGGTTTGTGCCTGTTTTCATGGAAGAGCCTTTTCTATTCTCTAGTGTTTACCATACTTATCAAGTATCTTAACATGTTTGACCCTGCAGAAACTGGTGAACGAGACCTTCCAGAAGCTCTGGTTCACGCCCACACCCAGTCATGACGAAGCTGCCATGACCAGAAAAATCCTGAACATCACTGATGTGGTGCGTATCATTGACACCGACAGTCCAAGGCGAGAAATATCAGACAGAGACCGTATGTGTGTGACGGTGTCATGCTTCCGTTGTATCTCAGGTGTTGGCATGTAAAGATTCAGGCTACGACTGGTTTGAGCAGCTGCTGCAGAATGTAAGTTCATTTGAACACTCTGAGAGCTCAGCAGCAGATTGTGTTCATATATTTTGAATAAATCTTATCTGTTTTGTTTCCCGTAATTTCTTTTAGCTCTTTAAGTCAGAAGAGAATGCTTCCTACAAGCCTGCCAAGAAGGCCTGCAGTCAGTTGGTGGACAATCTCGTAGAACACATAGTGAAATATGAGGAATCTCTTGCAGGTAACCTGCCTTTCACTTATGAAATAATTTTGACAGTGTGAAATATTACTGTGCTGTTACTAGTGTAAATGTCCTTCTGCGTTTGGTGTTCCAGACTGCGAGGACAAAGGAGTCATTTCAGGTCGTCTGGTGTCGTGCATCACCACTCTGTACCTGTTCAGCAAGATCAGACCACAGTTGATGGTCAAACATGCAATGAGCATGCAGCCCTACTTGACCATCAAGTGCAATGTAAGACACAAATCAACAGACACTGAAACACTATCACTACACACCGTATATTTATCAATTACATTTAAATGAATGACAATAATTGAAACTGGTGACAAATGGGACTTACCAGTTTAGACTGGACTTACCATGGGAATATTTTATCTTGTGCAACACCACCACCTAGTGGCAAAATTAAAAGAAAGACTTTCTCCAACTGCTGTCATTTCTGTGTTCAAATTTCAGACCCAGAATGACTTCATGGTGATATGTAACGTAGCCAAGATTCTGGAGTTGATCGTGCCTCTGATGGAGTATCCCAGTGAGAATTTCCTCACTACAGTGGAAGAAGACCTGATGAAACTCATCATCAAATATGGCATGACGGTCAGGCTTCTGTACTACATTCAGCCTGAGCAGATATGGCTCGTAGGGTATAACATCTGTCGTGTCTGCTCCTTAGGTCGTACAACATTGTGTCAGCTGCCTTGGTGCCGTTGTGAACAAGGTCACACACAACTACAAGTTTGTTTGGGCTTGTTTCAATCGTTTCTATGGTGAGACACACATTTTGTTGTCACTTGCATTAGTATTGGAAGAAAATAAGCAAGTGTTCCTTTTTCACGCTTGTTTAAGAGCAAACCCAACACACACCAAATAAAGTTTTGTCGCCCTGTTTAATTTGCTAAGTGTATAAACCACAAAAACAGGAGCAAACTGATCCTGTAGCTTTGACTGACTGCGTCTGTATCATTGCGTAGGAGCGCTGGCAAAACTCAAGACCCAGCACCAAGAGGACCCCAACAGCTCCACGCTGGCAACTAACAAACCGACGCTCCTGCGCTCGCTGTTCACTGTCGGGACTTTGTGTCGACACTTTGATTTTGACCAAGAAGAGTTTAAGGGTTCGAACAAGGTACACATCAGCGTTTTGACTGAATGTGAAGAGCAGAACTGCTGCAGAAACGGTCTCTGTGCCCCCCTAGATCATCATAAAGGACAAAGTGCTGGAGCTTTTGCTGTACTTCACGACTCATGAGGACGAGGAGGTGCAGATCAAGGCCATCACAGGTCTTGGTATGTATATATTCCTATGTATCTATAAATGGAACGTGAATTGCACTTTCATAGTAATTCATTCCCAATATTTCTGTTGTCTTCAGGATTCCACTTCATCATGCACCCTGAGCTCATGTTTGTACAGGACGTGAAGGTTCTGTACAACAGCACGCTGTCCGATGAAAACAGTTCGGTCAATCTGAAGATCCAGGTCCTCAAAAACTTGCAGACATACCTGCAGGAGGAGGACTCTCGAATGCAGGAGGCTGACCGTGAATGTGAGTTTGCCTCTCACTCATCGCCCCACGCATCCATCTTTCTGTCGGGAGCCACGAGCTGAAATATGTGTTGATTTAGGGAAGAAGCAAGCCAAACAGGAGGATCTGAAGGAAATGGGAGACGTCTCATCAGGCATGAGCAGCTCCATCATTCAGCTTTACCTGAAACAGGTGCTGGATTCCTTCCTCCACACCCAGTCCACCGTCCGTCACTTTGCCCTGAGCGTCATCACGCTGACTCTCAGTCAGGGTCTGGTCCAGCCTGTACAGGTGCGTACACAGCCTCACTGTGTGCACTGCAACTGCAGATGACCCCAAAGCATGACGGAAAGTTTCCTTTTTTTATTTTTCAGTGCATCCCCTACCTGATCGCCATGGGAACCGACCCTGAGCCGACCATGAAGAACAAGGCCGATCAACAGCTGGTGGAGATCGACAAGAAATACGTCGGCTTCATCCACGTGAGTGGTTCATGATCGACACGAGAGATGAAACTGGTTGAAAGTGTTATTCATGACGTTTTGTTCTTCTGTCGCTCCACAGATGAAAGCTGTCGCAGGGCTGAAGCTGTCGTATCAGGTACAACAGGCCATAGTCGGATCCAAAGATGTGGTGATCCGAGGTTTCCGTCCAAACGACACAGACGCGGCGCTCTGCTCTCACCTGTACACACTGGTCCGGGGCAACAGACAACATCGACGGGCTTTCCTCATTTCCCTGCTCAACCTATTTGACGACAGTTCGGTACGTATCCTCCTCGAGAGACAGACGGTATCTTCATGTGGGGTAGGCGAGCCGAGCCGTACTTGAACCAACGTCTCGTCCGCAGCAAACAGAGGTGAACCTGCTGCTGTTCGTAGCAGACAGCTTGGCCTACTTCCCCTACCAGACCCAGGAGGAACCTCTGTTCATCATGCATCATATAGACATCACTCTGTCCGTCTCTGGCAGCAACCTGCTCCAGTCCTTCAAAGAGGTGAGGAGCTCAGTCTAAACGTGTTTCCGACCATTTCCTCGGTCCTGACTTTCACGTGCGTCCGCTCTGTGTGCAGTGTTTACAAACCGAGCCTGTACGGCAGAAAAATATGATGAAGTCAGAAAAGAAGAAGAAGAAGAAGAAGAAGAAGCAACATCGGAGGAGGAAACAGAGCTCTGAGGACAACGATGAAGATGATGAGGACGAGGAGAGCAGTAGTGACTCCAGCAGCAGCGAGGATGAGGACGACGGGGACGTCCGCCGTCCCAAAACCACCGATTCTGACTCTGACATGGAAGATGAGGAAGCCGTTCTGGACCGTCTGCCTGACAACCCCAAACCTCTGCTGGGCTTCGCCATCGCGTCTCAGGGAATCCTGCTGCTTCTGGTGCTCAAGCAGCACCTGAAAACTCTGTATGGCTTCTCAGACAGGTAGGCCACACGTCCACAGCGTCCAGTTAACTTCTCCTACACGGCGCATCACTAAACCACTCACTCGTCACGCAGCAAAATCCAGAAGTACTCACCATCGGAGTCTGCCAAAGTGTACGATAAGGCAGTGAACAGGAAGCCGAAGGTGCACTTCAACCCTCGTCAGACACTGGAATTTTTGAAGGGGGATATGGCCCAGACAGATCTCAGCTACGAGATGAAGAGACATGTTGTCAAACAGTATTTAGACGTAAGTATTTTGTCTTTGTGGGACAGTCGATCCAAAACTACCTGTTTTTAGTATTAAAAAAAAAAACTTCTCTGCCTTCGTTTTGTCTCTTAGTTCAAGGTACTGATGGGTCACTTGGACCGTGAAGAGGACGAGGAGGAGGGTGAAGCAAGTGCCAACGCCAGAAATAAAGCAATCACCTCCTTACTGAGGGGCCCAAAACCTCAAAATCACAATCACAATAATCATACTGCGCCACTGGAGTCAGATGATGAGGAGAGTGAGGATGAAGACCCCCCTGCGGTAACGATTTGACAATGACTTACTGATGATTTAAAGGATAAATACGTTAGCGGTTACGTTAAATATTGTACGTTTTGATGTTCCATTTCTCCTCATTGTTGCATCCAGCAGATAAACTCATGTTCACGTCTGCTACTTCCTGTCCACAGCGGAAGCCAAGGAAAGGTGAAGATTCAGCAGAGGATTCGGGTCACATGAATGAAAGGGTGAAAGCCATGGATGTCATCGCCATCTGCTGTCCTAAGTATAAAGACAGACCCCAGCTCGCCAGGGTCATGCAGAGGACCAAAGCGGGCTACAATATCCACTGGATGTCCGGTACTTACTCTGGGCCCTGGGTCGAGGCCAAGAAGCAGGACGGCCGCAAAAAGGTGCCTTGTGTGGACACTATCAAGGAGTCAGACATTATCTACAAGAAAATCATACTGACAAGTGGACACAAGCTCACAAACAAAGTGGCACAGACGTTACGGGCACTATATGCTGCCAGGGAGGGGACTAAGCGTTAACCACCTAACTGGAATCCCTGAGTGGATCCAATATGTTACACACAGAGTCATCAAAACATCTTTGTATTTAAGGAGCAGATAGAGGAACAGTACGGTGACCCGATCAAAGACCAACGCCAGAAGGAAATGTTTGGGGAAAACATTGTGTGGGAGTTCCTTCGCTGTTGTGCAGCAACCTGGTTGTTTGATTTCTACTTCCACTGTATCATAGTTTAACTAAACATATGTTTATATCTGAACATATTTCTGTATAAAATAAAGTGAATGTTGGAAATTAGTGTATTGACGATGTTCTTAATAAAGTGTTTTTGGAGTTTAAACTAGCACCAGATGTATTTATTTACTTGAACGGCTTTTTTTTCTTACCTTACTTCACTACTTCTTTCTTCGCTGTGTCATGGAGAACCTTTAAAATCGTACTGATGCTAAAAGCAGTGCTTGTCTATGCTTATATGAAAAGGAGGAAATTGGTGGAATAATTCCAATAAATTTGTACCTCTTTGTTTCTTGTTTGTGCTTACCTTTTTATTGTTTTTCCGTCGTCACTACTTCAAAGCTTGCTTTGATGTGTAAAAAGGCACGTCACCAATGACATAAGAAACACTTAACTGCTCCGGTTGCCTCAGTAACTGGTACAACCATATGTTAATCATCGATTTATCGTACATTCGGCTTTTCGTCCGGAAGGCCAAATTATCGTACACCTGGCGACGCTGGGTGGGAGCCTAGTCATGTCGTCCAACACTGGACCCCTCAGCCTGCCCACTGCATTTGTCTATGCACTAGAACACTCTGCCCAGCTGATCGACAGACACCTGGAGGATGACCGCTGCTTCCCCGACCTGTCAGAGCTGCTCAGTGTCCCTTCTCACAGTAAGTATCATTATTATTATTATTATTGTACCAGAGGCTCAATATTTTTTAGCGTATTTTAAGGGACATTATCACACACCTGACTGAACCAACAGAACAACAGTGATGTGTCTTCCAAGTCAAAGCTTCGACCACACGTGTTGAATCAATGAAGTATGTGGTGACGAGTGATGGCGGTCTGACTTCAGTCATCAGTCTGCTCAGCAGCACTTCCTGTGAGCGAGTGATGGGACGTTTGAAGCCGATGGTTGGTTGACACGAATAAAGAAGCTATTGCTTGCTGTCGTTAGGTTATTGCTTCTAATTCCCCCGAATAATATTTATTCTATTCTATTCAAACTGGCAATTGCACCATGAGTTCTGAAAGTATTGCGAGCTACTGGTTCTAATGCCATGCTCTCTGTTCCTATGTATTGTGAAATGCTCTATTTTTTTGTTGATGTATTGGTAGATATGCCCTCCCTCTCTGGAGTGATGTCAGACATGGACTACCCTCTCCAAGGACAAGTTCTCGTCAGTGTGCCGAACCTCCCAGAGCTCAGTGCAGTCCGCCGAGTCCCTCTACCGCCTGAACTAGTTGAGCAGTTCAGGCGTTTCCTTTTTTTTTAACAGGAAAAGCTAAATAAATGAAACGATGTTGACATATCTTGTCTTTGTAGTCAAACTATGAGTTTCAACTTAACAGTTTTCAAGATATGCAGTGTAACTGCATGATGGGAGTGTTTCCTGAGATTTCTCGGGCATGGCTGACGATTGACAATGACGTATTTATGTGGAATTATGAAGATGGGTGAGTGTTTTTCATATTTAAAATTAATGTGCACTTCACTGAACATATGTAATATATAATACAATATATATTGTTATTTTCTGTGTTTGCAGCAGAGACGTGGTCTGTTTTGATAGTCTCATTGAAACTATCATCGCTGTCTGCCTTGTTAAACCAAAACCAGGTATGTGTGTTTTTCCATGCGTGTGTTTAATTTAACTCCTTTCTTTAACTCAAATGATGTTTTTTATTAAAATTCACAGGGATTTTTCAGCCACACTATCTCTTAGCATTGGCAACTTGTGTGGATGTTGTGATTCTTGGCCTGATCTTCCCCAAGAGCCAAACCAGTGAGTCTTTCATACTTCCCCTTCTGAGCTTAAGACTTAAGTTGTGTCGCCAGTTGAGTGCTGTCTTCTTATCATACATCAATCTGTGGGGTCCGAAACAGACCACAAACATTTCTTTATTTTCAATTGGATCATTGTTAATACTTGTTAATACTGATCATCTATTTATCTATTTATGGTCGTGTGTGTGTCTCTGTTTTGCCACAGGGTTGAATGACAGCATGTCTGGCGGGTTGCAGCTTCTTCCAGATCCCCTTT
>CAAKHB010001962.1:0-11677 GCA_901007665.1 Aeoliscus strigatus | reverse complement strand
TGGCTGATTTTGCGTTGTTGTTGTTTTCTTTCGTTTGTTACTTGCTTGTGCAATAAACTGTCTGTTATCATCGCATCCTGTTTCCCCGTGTGAATTCTCCAGCGTTTTGGATCCTATTAAAGTACCTTGGGCTCACACCCTCATAACAGGTGCTGGTGCTTATGTAACTTTGCTTTTTGTTAAATAGATATATATATAAATTATAGAATAGGTATGTATGAGTGTGTGTTAGTAACTGACATTTGTGCTGGTTCATAATTTTTCACTGAGAAAATTAATCATTTTAATACACAGGATTAAGCAGGTCAGCATTAAATGTCACAGGTACGGACAATGAGGTTACTACAGTCCTTCTACTGGAGAATTCACAGTAACAGAACTCCTCATAATGAACACATTCATTCATTCATTCATTCATTCATCTTTTCCCACTAATCCCGGCTACAGGTCGCAGTCCTTTCTCATTCAATCCTATTCTAAATGAGAATAGGATTTAAGAGAAATATGATCTCTTAGTTTCTGTCAGTACTGAATGTTATATTTGACAGATTTCACAGAGAAAGTACAATGAATAGGCTTTTTCATTTTGTTTCATAGTAATAAGTAGAACAGAACTAGAACTAAATTGGGATCACATGGTGAGAATGAAAAAGTCAGTCGAAAGCACAGATGGGTGATGTCACGGAAGGTCCCAGAGTGTACAAATAGACGGAGCGATGAGGAAATGTGTCTGAGCTGCGGTGCTGTGTGATTGTTGGTGATCAACACTGATGGAACTGAAGCTGAAGCTCAGCGTCTTCGTGACAGTCCTACAGGGTGAGTTTTTCTGTTTTCTGTTTGACGGACAATGAATCAGTTTTGGTGTCTTTAGAAAGCCTTACTTACTGAGATCACAATTTGATGCCATATATATGTGTTTTATTTATTTACTTACTTACTTAATTCATTGATATGTCAGTCATTGCTGCTTGAACAGTAACCATTCTCTTATATGTTCCCTCAAACTGCTTTCCTAGTAGTTCGTTATGGATTTGTTGTCAAATATCATACTTGTTTGTGCGTGTGTGTGTATACAAAATGAGTTTTCCAAACGACTCGTCATCCTCACCCTGTAGGAAAGAAAACCCTGAAGCCCCCCTGTCAGCGGCCCACATGCCCACCCCTACTTTCTCTTTGACTGTGAAAGCAACAACCACATTATTTCCTGTCAGAGCAAAAATTCACAAATGTGAACTCACCCTTGCCGACAGTTGAGAGCATTTTCCACACATATGAATTTGTTTCCCACCTGGTGTGATGTCAGTGGATTTTCTGCCACCAATGTTTTGGTTGACAAAGGTCACCTCCACAATGTTAAATTAAGCATTAAGAGCAAAAGTCCAAGATGGTCACCATTCGGTTTGCTATTATCTTGGCAATGTAACGTGTAAACATGGCAATTACACGAACATAACCACATTTGTTAATTTCTTTTTGGTTGTGGTGGATTCAATACGTCTGAAGAACTATAAAATGACACTTTAGTCCAGAGTTTTTACACATTGCAATTTTATATTGGAATTTTCTTAACTTATCTTAACTTTTTTTAAGTAGGTATCAAACAATGTCTGTTAGCACAAAACACACATTGCCAGTATTAGACAGTTAATGGGGTTGAGGAAAGGAGACAATTTGATGGTTGACCACATAACACAACACAACTCAAGGTAAATTAGAACAGAAATGTTGGTGTTTGTAGCTTTTTGGCCGTCCAGCTTGAGAAATAGCTTCTTGCTATCCAGAATATCACTGCTCCTTTTCCTGTCTGCAGTTTCATTGGCTGTGTATCAGCGTGTGACTGTGATGAGGGGTCAGACACTTATCTTGAGCTGCCCCGTCACAAACCCACTCAGCAACTATGTGGAATGGAGAAACCCTGATGGAAGTTTAATGTTCTTTGGTAACGATTCAGGTAAATACAGTATGTCTCTCATACCCGTTTCAGCAGCAACACGTGCTCTCAGGTTTTCTAATTTAAAAAGTTTTGCTTCTTCGCTCGTTTTCAGTTTTACGTGACAAACGCTACCAAATCGACACTCTGTCTGAGTCCGAATTCACTGTCAGTGTCTCTGACGTCACCTTCAAAGATGGAGGCAACTACACCTGCTCTCAGTACAGCCACCCTATGATGGAGAGGAAAGTGGAGGTGACAGTGTTGGGTGAGTATTTGTTGGCAATAATGACAATTATCCCCAGTTAGTCAGGGACACTATTCCCATTCGAGTTCCTAAACTATGGAATCGTTTATATTTCTTCTGAAAACGTATGTACCGCCAACTCTCAGAAAGGTCACATGACTCATCACGGGTGTACAAATGTGATTTTGTACATTTTATGACATTTGTGCTGCTGTCAATCCCTGTGAAGGTCTCCCACGTGTGAAAGTCACAAGGCATGAAGGCAGTTTTATGGTACGCTGCACCGCAGAGGGGAACCGGTATCAATCCATCTCCTGGATGTTGGATCAAGGGCCTGAAATCGTTGGTAAGTTGGCAAGTTAGTACGTTAGATCAGATGAGTAAACTCATGAGACTACACGGCATTACTATACACTATCATCATTACTATACACTATCATCATTACTATACACTATCATCATTACTATACACTATCTATCTATCTGTCTGTCTGTCTGTCTCTCTACCTATCTATCTATCTATCTATCTATCTATCTATCTATCTATCTATCTATCTATCTATCTATCTATCTATCTATCTATCTATCTATCTATCTATCTATCTATCTATCTATCTATCTATCTGTCTGTCTGTCTGTCTGTCTGTCTGTCTGTCTGTCTGTCTGTCTGTCTGTCTGTCTGTCTGTCTGTCTGTCTATCTATCCATCTATCTATCTGTAGTCTAGTGTTATATTTTCTGTCTTCATCTGCAATATTCATGTTTTGTTAAATCATTGATTTATATTTAATTTCTTCCATAATTCATTCAATCTATGAATAAAACTCATAAACAATCATAGCAGGTATGAATTACCACCGGCAGCTACTGGATACTGCCTCCATCCTATTAAAAAATAAACTAAAAATGTCATTGTCCAGAGGTAGAAAGGAGGACCCGAAGTGCAGGAGGACACAGATGATGAGAAACAAAGATGACCTTAAAATCTCTTCAGTAACTATAAAGTAAAACAAGTAGGAAATTAATAGGCAATAAAGCAAAACAGGAAACAAACAAACTGGGGTAACAGCAAAACCGAAAGTCAAATCCTGAGGGAAAGAGAATTGATGATTTTTCTTTTTATTATTATTTTTTTAGTTTCACCTAAACATACATAAATCAAACCAAATGTCTTTCAAGTTTCATATACATGAATTCAGTTTATCAATAACTCTGAAACCTGGAGAATTCCACTGATATTTTCTTATTTCAGCATTAACAAACTCAGGATCTTCACCAAACCTGCTTTGGCTCCAGTCTGACATGCTGGGCGGCAAATAAATTCTACAGCTCCATCCTTTGTCTCTAGCTAACAACATTATGTCTAATTCCCTATGTTTCAAACACTCAAACAATGTGGATCTTTTAAAAATGGAAATCAAAGTTTTTTTCTTCACATAGAGATCACAAGCAGACACAGTTCAAGCAGGAGGGCGCGAATATCTCATTTAGCCTGAGAATACATTTGTTGTGTTGGTGGCGGAATGAACGTACTGTCGGACTTACCAAAGGGTGTGTGGGATTATTTCCCTCCTGGGCCCCATCACGCCCACAGCACTGGGCCCGGTGGAGTTTTGAAAAGAAGACTTAACAACCGCAAAGTGGGCTCATGTTTTGACACCGCAGTCATCTTTACCCAGCATTTAAACGACGAGTGTGTTGGTGGATGTTATTTTGGCCCTATTGACAGTTTTCCCCTTGGTGACATGACTCAACGTTTTCACACCTACCCATCGTTCTGTGTCACATGTATGTGGTCGACTGGGGCTCTGACACCATCTGTGTTTTACAGGTAATGTCCAAGTCAACCACAGGAGTAAAACATACATCTCCATCGCTACGTTACACCTGAGTTCAGTGACGTCCAGAGTCGCTGTGAAATGCCTTGTTCGCTATCCGTCCCTGCATTTGCAACCGCTCATGAACTTTGTCAAAATCGGCCAACAACACTGTGAGTACAGAAGATTTAATCTGAACAATGAAACATTTGTCCAGTGAATTTATAGTTACACTATAACTATATAGATAATTTATTTTATTTTTAAGTACTTCTGCATAAAGGGAGAAACAGTGACGAAGCTCTGTCGTCACATAACAGGGAAAGCACTGGAAATTCTTCCTTTCATTTCTTGCTCCGTGACTTTCATTTCCTCTAAATAATCCTTATTCGAATTTGACGCACTTGTTTTTTTTCAGTGAGGAATTTCCAGTTGATCATAACATTTAAAAAAACACCTCTCTGTCACAGCAGCAAAGTCCAAAACCACCACATCAGCTCCAGCTCAGCTGCAGAGGTCAACAGACGTACTGAGAACTGTGACCCACCAAATGACACGTGGCAGAACAACATTAGACCATGAAACCAGAGATGAGACCTCCACATCGTTTTCCTCCAATGGGCCTGAGACCGTTACAGCACCTGCTGCCACATCCCCACATCTCAGCACCAGTGGTGAGTAAAACTGGTCAGGTTCCTTCAGCTCCAGTCACCTTGTAACGTTCCTTGTGAGGTCACGTGGGACAAACTCTGAGTAAAGTGGGGCAGTTTGTATGATGACAATTATTCGGTTGTTCTTCCAATATGTATTTCAACAGATTTATGCTAATAACATATGCAATGATAAATCTAAGAACAGATGTAGACCGACAGTGAAGAGTGGATAAATTCAGATACAGATACAGATACCATGAATGATCCTACATGAATGATCTGTAATATTGTAACAGAAACTTTTCATCAGCCTCCACACTGGACTCCGGTCAGTTACTGAACCTCTGTGAGAGTTTTCACACCAGGAGGTCTGTTTCCTGTCTCATCAGTCTCAGTGCAGCAGGAAGCCGCTACGGTAGCTTCAACAGAGAAACTGAAAAAAGATGTGGTGCCAGCGAAAGTGCACGAAACATTTGAACTCAGTCAAGCTTTGGAAGAACTGTCAACTTCAGAAAGAAAAAGAAAATCAACACAAAATCAAGATATCATTAATAATATATGTATATTTTAATAGCAAGTATAAATGTTTCTGGCGCTGTAGAACTTACACACTTATTGTGTGATGTAGAGGAACCCACTCACAATGTCTTTGCTTCTAAGTACAATGACGAATAAAGATGATCACATATTATATGTTACAGCAAGTATATTTCAGGACACTGCAGTTGCTCAGTATCGAGCCTCATTTACTGTACACCTATAAATTAAGAACATTCATAACATTCCCTCTTTTCATTCAATCTGTAAATCTGTTCTTTTTTTGTTTTTGTTTTTTTGGATCAGATTCTGTTCAGATTTTTGTGTCATCAGACTCGACCACCACAAGACAGGAGCCAGTCACAGATATCACACACACAACAGGTGACTGTCTATTCTCTGCCATCTTGTGGTGAATGCTTGTACATGATTGAACAAGCCATTTAGAGAGTTGACTGCAGTAGTGTTTCAGTCTCCTCTCGTGTTCTTGTCGGTCCACAGAGTGGACATCTGTCTCTGAGGCACCCTTTAACAAGACAGAAGGAAATGAAACAGGTACATTCACATTGTTTGTGCAGAGTAAAGCAAAACTCAGCTGCTCTGGTATGAAGACGATGATGATGATGATGAAGACTTTCCTTTTAGCAGTGAGCACTGACCAGGATAGACAACAAGGAGAGAGTGGGAGTTCAACTTTACTGGTCTTCCTGGTGACTTTCCTGATCTTGAGTCTTCTGGTGGTGGTTATTTTTTTCACCATCAAGTTAAGAGGAGCACATGTGGCCTGGAAAAAAGGTAAGGAAACAACATAACATCAAGGCTTTTCTTGTATTCTGTGTGTTTATACTGGAAAGACATTGTTTGTGCTCAAAGATCTGTATGTGCTTTTTGATTTCATATATATATATACATACATATATGTATAAAGAAAAAAAATACAGTTTTCATTGTGACAGAGAACGAGAACTCTGATCCGTCTGAGGAGAGCAGTAAATCAAAGTCCAGTCAGGATGAGAAGAACGTCCAATGTCAGAGGCAAAGAGGTACGTCTAGGATTCAGAAATAAAGCAGCCAAATTCGCATGTACAGCTCTCAGTCAAATGCATTTATGTATTTACCAAATGTAACTTGTAGCATGGGGAAATAAGATAAAATAGGATAAGTTAGGATAAACCTTCATTGTCACACAGTGGGGAAATTTACAGTTGTAGATTAATTGTAAACATCCAATATAACATGCAACAATTTAACAAAATAAATATGCAAAAGACAATATATACAAGATTATAAACACAATTTGCATGAGGGCCATGGTGCAAAAGCCTGAATTACAGACGATGAAATGTTTTCTGTCCAGCGTCAATATTGATTGTATGTGCTATTGTAAATATTCTGTTTGATATTGTGTATCATTTGTATACTTCGGTTATTTAAAAAAAATACTTTTTATCATAACAAGGATCCATTTGGTGCTTCTCGGAAATTTGTCAAGATACTTTAGTACAATGAAACTGTGAACGTCTTTCTCGCCTATCGAACACAACATGAAATGTAGAAAGTGGAAAAGAAGATACAGCTTTGTACACATTTTTTACAGGGTACTCCATGTACCTATACCACATAAAATACTTGTACAGGGTGCTACGGGTGCAGAATGTCCACAAATATTGAAATGTTTTTGTGTTTTTTATATTTTCTAAGAACTGTTGTAACTTTAAGCATCCTCTGGCACAAGCTTTTTTCTTGTTTTAAGTTTTATCTTGTGTCTCCTGCAGGGCTCTTTAACACATCGTTCACGCCGTATGTTGCAGAGGAACCCACTGTGGTGGTACACACAGCTGCAGCGACAGAGAGGACCACTTCTGAACCACCTGCACACACAGACAAGTGTCACATAGCCGAGACAGACCTGTAGCTGTTTGTGACAGCGTGTGCTCAGAATGAACCCTTTTACAAACCGTGGAGGTTTACACAAAGGATGTGGATGATTACTGTATAAAGTATTTACATGTGACAATAAATGATATTTTTGTTTAAAATGCACTATGTATTCATTATTGATGGTTTGATAGATTATCTGCAGCTCCTTACATCCTTATTGTTCAGCCTCAGTTGCTATGGTACCCAGAGTAAATCAGCATTAGATTTTTTTTATTTTTATTTTTGAAAAACAAAGAAATACCACATATTGTGTAAACACAATGCAAATTTCTTCAGGTTCCACTTCAGTTCAGCTCCAGTTTTCATGTAGTTTAGACACTTACTTTAATCAAACGGACCACATTTTCACATATTTCACATATCTGCCACATACACTGTGCTTCACCCACCAGAATGTTTCTTTAGGTACACTGTTATTTCCTGTCTACTCTTGTCTTCCTTTTTTGATGTTTTCCTGTGCCTTTCTATTTGTAATGATTCAGCCCTCTCCAGCTATTAATTCGTTTCAGATTCACATTTTATCAAGTTTTCATTCAGCATTTCATTTACTTTCTTCATCAACTTCATTCAGCTCTGCAGCAATCACATTGTAATTTCTTTAGAAATTGTACCTTATCCTTATCAAACAGCATCACAGTCACAGTAATAACTTGGTTAGTATGAGTGAACAGTCGAGCTTGTTTCGATCAAAAGACGCATTCTGGTGCAAAACCTTCACCCTTCTCTCTTATGAAACCATAAGGTCCACATTCTCTGTACCGATGTGCTTTTTGTGACATACCCCGTTATTGATCAATCCAATTCAGTCATTAGTTGCAGCACCTAGTTGCATTTTTTTATTTGAAAAGACAATTCACAGGCAGCTAGGTGAGTCAGCTCGGTGCTAGCACGCCATTGCTCCAGCAAGAACGTGGTGTTCGGAGGGTCAGTTGTCCGTCAAACGACCTCGGATTCCGGCTTTCAGATATTCAACGATCATCTCTGGTTAGATATTGTTCCTCCTTCACATGAACCTCGCATCGACAAATCTAAGGTATAATCTAAAGCCATGCGCCGATTCGGAATTATGAAACATGCACATTCGGTCAGGAAGTGAAAAATCTGATCGCTGTGGCGTCATTAAGTACATCGATTCCAATTGGTGGACCGTTGAGAAAATGTTGAAGACGCGGCGTCTGATTGGCTACTTCGCCGGCCATATATATAAGTCTGACCATTGCCGCAGTCTTTTCACTTCTCATCCCGGCCAGGACAGGTCTTCCTAGCCGCCGTCCATCTACATTACACCAATATCATTCCCACATCCAGCAATTCGGTGAGTTTATTTGGTCTTACATTTATGTCACCTCATTGTTTTGAGACATTAATGTGTAATTATTCCCGGTTGCGAAAATGTCCACAGTTTGCAGTTTTGTTTTCTGTTTGGTAGAAAGAAATATAGACATTTTTGGTGTCGAATGTAACTCAATGGATTGTGCAACCGTGTAACGGTTCTATAATTACACGCTCTGCGGATGGTTGAATCGCTGACAGCTATGCATCAATGTGTTATAGCGTCAGGGTGGGGGAGGGGGGGACGCTTCCAGGCGTTCCAGAAAGTTCTCGAAACAAGCAGTCAAGCTAACCGGAAGAAATGTATTTCCTGTTTCCCAATAAGATATATATTTTTTGAATGTAGCTGGCGGCACCTGATGGACCACAGCCTGCTTCGTTTAGCTGATGAAGTATAAACGAGACTTAAATAATACAAAGCTGTTAAACCTGATGTCTCAAGATCACGTGATCGAACCATCCGCCATGCTAACCTGTTAGCATGGCTTTGCAGCGTGGTAGGCCCACAAAGCTGCGTTCAATGGCACGATGTTGTCGGGCAAATTATTTGAGAATAAGGGTTGTCGCACATAAAACGAATTTAATAAACAATCTATAGTTCCGTATCCGATAAAGTCGGTATTGACTTCAGTTTCTCGGAATATTGAACATGTTAAATATGCTTTTTAAACGCCAATTTATGTACCAATGCTGCGCAAGCTCATCACGGGCATGGGTACAACATTTTTTTTAACGCTTATACTGTTCAATGTGAACTCATTTAGCAGTCTGTATACGGGCAGTTTGCCAATTGCTGCATTTTGTGTCCTTAGCAGAAACAAACGCAGTTGAGTCATTGTCTTCAGTTTCCTTTGTTCCTAAGCCTGGACATTAATGGACATTCTGTTTTTCAGTTAATGGTGAAAACTGAGTATGACTGAGTTATTTTTTTCATAATTTCAGATTTGTCTTAAATTCCATTAATAACGAAAGTAAATTACCGGTAGTAACTCTGGTCCCAGTTATTGTTTCGCTGCTTTGGGTCATTAAAGAATCTTGTTTCCGTGTTTTGCCGATGTCTGTGGTAACCATGGGAACAGTCACGTGGGACGTAGCAGCTGGCACCAGCAGCTGCTTCCATCTTGAAAGTCATGCTTCAACCTTTAAAGATGTATTATTGCTCTTTAGGTTTAGATTAAAAAGCTACTAACATTGTGTACTGTATAAGCAACATATCCATAATAGTTTATACAATTGCTGAGGATCAGTAATGTGTCAGTGTGATCTATGGCTGTTAAACACATTTAAACATCATTTTCCTTTTAGGAAACATGTCTAAGGGACCAGCAGTTGGTATTGATCTTGGGACCACCTACTCCTGCGTGGGTGTGTTTCAGCATGGCAAAGTGGAAATTATTGCCAATGACCAGGGCAACAGGACCACACCCAGCTATGTGGCCTTCACGGACTCCGAGAGGCTGATTGGAGACGCAGCCAAGAACCAGGTTGCCATGAACCCCACCAACACAGTGTTTGGTAAGAACGGTGTAACCACAACAATCATGGTCTTGTCATTCTTGTCTCATGGAATTTGAGAATATCAGACCATATCAATATCTTACAAGTTGCTTCACTGTGATGACGCTATTCCTGCCATTCGTAGTTTCCACCAGAGGTCGGAAGACCAAAGATGGCCCAGATCCTTCCTTGGATGTCTGAGTGATTCTGTCAGCAGGAACTCACATAAAGCTTGTTTCTTTCAACTATGAATAAATCGTGGAACTTTCTTTCAGATGCCAAGCGGCTGATTGGCCGTAGGTTTGATGACACAGTTGTCCAGTCGGACATGAAGCACTGGCCCTTCAACGTCATCAACGACAACACTCGGCCCAAGGTTCAGGTTGAGTACAAGGGGGAGTCAAAGTGCTTCTACCCGGAGGAGATCTCTTCAATGGTCCTGACAAAGATGAAGGAAATTGCTGAAGCCTATCTTGGAAAAGTTAGTTTACTAGACAAAGTACTGAACATAATTAGATTACATCTGAAAAGAATTCACTAACTCTTGCCTTTTATTTCTCTGTAGACTGTCAACAATGCTGTGATTACAGTGCCTGCCTACTTCAATGACTCCCAGCGCCAGGCCACAAAGGATGCTGGCACAATCTCTGGCCTCAATGTTCTGCGTATCATCAATGAACCAACAGCTGCTGCCATCGCCTATGGGTTGGATAAGAAAGTAATGCCATTCACGACATGATTCTTGTTACACTGGCGTTTATTTGAGAAGTGCGTAGTTATTGTAAATGGAGTATTATGCTTAAAGGTGTTTTCCCCTCTCCAGGTTGGGTCTGAGAGGAATGTCCTCATCTTTGATCTTGGTGGTGGCACCTTCGATGTGTCCATTTTGACCATTGAGGATGGCATCTTTGAGGTCAAGTCTACCGCTGGTGATACTCATCTTGGTGGGGAGGATTTCGACAACCGCATGGTCAACCACTTCATCTCAGAGTTCAAGCGCAAGTACAAGAAAGACATCAGCGAAAACAAGAGAGCTGTCCGTCGTCTGCGCACTGCCTGTGAGAGGGCGAAGCGCACCCTGTCTTCCAGCACCCAGGCCAGCATTGAAATCGACTCACTCCACGAGGGCGTTGACTTCTACACCTCCATCACCAGAGCTCGATTTGAGGAGCTCAATGCTGACCTCTTCCGTGGGACCCTGGACCCTGTGGAGAAGTCCCTCCGTGATGCCAAGATGGACAAAGGGCAGATCCACGACATTGTCTTGGTCGGTGGCTCCACCCGTATCCCCAAGATCCAGAAGCTGCTGCAGGACTTCTTCAATGGCAAGGAGCTGAACAAGAGCATTAACCCAGATGAAGCTGTTGCCTATGGAGCTGGTAAGCTGTCATTTGCTGGACTAATGAAAACCTGTCTGTTTTGTTTAAGTGGCTGCTTAATCCTGTAATCTGCTGTAAAGTAGTTGTATAAATGTCTAACCAGCTGCTATATATATATATAACAGCTGTCCAGGCTGCCATCCTGTCAGGAGACAAGTCTGAGAATGTCCAGGATTTGTTGCTTCTGGATGTCACCCCTCTGTCCCTGGGTATCGAGACCGCTGGAGGAGTCATGACAGTCCTGATCAAACGTAACACCACTATTCCAACAAAGCAGACGCAGACCTTCACCACCTACTCTGACAACCAGCCTGGAGTGCTCATCCAGGTATATGCATCATTCTA
>CAAKHB010001960.1:9876-27536 GCA_901007665.1 Aeoliscus strigatus | reverse complement strand
GGGGGAAAACCCCCCCCCCCCCCCCCCCACACACACACACACACACGCCTTTCAGTGCCAGCACACCAAAAACATGCCTAGTACTTGAGACGTTGTATTTGAACCCTTCGGGAGTCGATGTAATGTTCGATGTTTCCACTTGCGGACTGTGGGTTTGTGCCTTGATGTCCATCAGATCAAACCGTCGAGGGCTCCTTCATAGTTGGTGCATGGTCCACGTCGCAAGTGTCATTGCTATTTAGATGCGGGCGCAGTTGTCATTTTCATGCCATGCTAACAAGGAAATGAACTTCTGTGTTGGTCTGAAATGATGGTGGGTTGATAGTTAGAGTTACCAAAAAAAAAAGAAGGTCTAAAGTCAAATGCGCAGTATTCCGCTGTTAATCAACACAATAAAATGTGTCTCTAGGCGGGAGAGAGACAAACGTACTTGGGTGGAACTTACACGGAGCCTGTGAGCGCCGATAATGTTGAGTTTATTAAGAACGCTGCAGCTTGAGAAGTAACTGAAGCCACAAGGTTTGAACAAAATCCTCTTCTGACTTCTTTTTAACGGGCTCACAGCAAAACCATGAACCCGTATCAAAATACGTCTTCTTGTTTCTAAATTTAAAAATGTGTTGACATTCCCGATCCGCTCCATCAGTAGAATCTGGGCAGTGACTCCACACTGTTCCCACAATAATCTCCAAATCATTTTATGGCGCCGTCAGTCAGTCAGAGACCGACTCTCTGGTCTTCTCCACCACCACGGGCAGTTACAGCCGGACTGTAAAGAGCCGACTAATAACTGGTCATAAGGTTTCAGTGAGGTTCGAGCGGTCAGTGGAGACAACCGCTCTATTAATGTGTCTGTCAAACAAAGGAGCTTTTTCCATTGGAACATTAAAACATTGATCATGTTTCCAGTCTGCAGGAGGTCATTTGTAAAATAGACCCCCCAACACACACACACACACACACACACAAGGAGAGAGGGTGAAGAAATACTTAACACTTGTGTAATTTGGATTTGCGTTTCAAGCCGTGAGCGTTCAACTTCACCTTGTGAATGTTGGCTGCATACACGCAGCCACACACACTCGCAGAAGGTCCCGAAAACGCAGCCAATCCCATTAAGGGTGAATCCCTCGGGGGCATCGCTCCTCTATCAGACAATTAGGTACCAATGGCTCCTAATGGATTTATCAGAACGTATTACCTGGCTCCGTCCTAGTCGAGTTATCTCACCCGGAAGAATACAGACTGCACAGATTTATTCTGGACAGCTAAAAACTCAGAAATACTTAATTAATCCCCGGAGGGGAAATCTGGTTTGTGACACATGTGATAATAAAGAATGGAGGCGGTTTAGACAGAAGACAATTACACGAACTTGACTAAATAGTGTTAAACTGTACAAGAAATGTACAATTTTAAAAGTAGAATGCAATAAAAATACAATCTAATGGGACAAACTGGTTCAGGGTGTCAGTCCAGTCCAGTGACAGTCCAGTCTGATGACCACAGGCGTCTCTGGAGAAGTCTCTGGGGTTCTCTCCAGGGCTTTTCTAAGATGCTGTGACACCAGCATGTGTGGAAGTCCACCGTGTGTCAGCAGATGTCAGCTGCCAAACACACCTCAGGACGGATGCTTCACCCTTTCATTGAGACTCCAGAGGCACTGCGGTACCTTGTGCTTCTACCATGAACTGCTACAACGACTTCAGCTGTGTGTTCACAGACACTGGATGTCTGTTGTCAGTAGGACTTCCCACACCCTGGCCTTGACCCACGCAGGCGTTGGCCTCAGGTCTGGAACGGGCGCCAACAGCTGCATTTGTATTCAACCAACTGACGAAGCCACAGGAAAATTCAATTCAGTCACATTATGACGCCTGTGGATGCATTTGAATAATGTGTTTATTGTCGGTCTCAAAAACAACGAAAAACAGTTTCATGAAAGTTCACACTCTGAATAGAATGAAACCACGCTCCACTGGTCGGATGCTGCAGAAACTGCAAAACGCATGACTATCAGATTATTTTCCACTCACGCTGGTGAAAGATAAATAAACAGAAATCAACCGCTCCTCGAGTTCAAACTTCACAACAGCTTGAGACCACCCGTTTGAGGCGTTCCAGAGAGTTCTCTCCAGCGGAGTTCAACCTCTCTCCTCAGTCCGACCTACGGGAACCACACTGACGCGGGTTAACTCACCAGACGACTGAACCTCAGCTGAGAGCCAACAGGGCCTCGTACGAGCCTCGTACCTGACCAGATTGCAGAGTTTCCCACGGTTCTCACTCTCGGACTGATAAATAAAAGCACACCGTGGGAGGTTTATTAATCGCTAAAGCTCCAGGTTGCTGTAGCAACTTCAAACCCTTTGCTTTTTTTTCTCCCCAGCCCACCTGGTGAGTTTTTATAAGATTACGGGTCAAGCCTGTAGAAACACTGTTTTATTGATACGGCGTTCAAAGGACGACTCGTATGTGCATGTAAGAATCAGGTGCAGACTGCGTCTCGTCTGACAGATCCACCAACATTTGCCCTCGGGAGCGACAGCTCATTTAACAGTCGAGTGAAGGAGCGTTTGTCTGACGACGTTCGTCTGACGTTGGCGTTCTCCTGGGAGAACAGAGCGGACCGGTACTTTTTTATGTGAACAGAGCTCGGCTGGAAGCAGAGCGACGTTAAACAGGATAGTTTAACTTATTGCCATGGAAACCGCCTTTTCATTTGCATATCTTGTTTCAGTCCATATATGGTCGTGAGTGCGGTTGATGTTGATCCCGGCGGAGTCAAAACTGACGTTTGGTCGCTGTATAAAATGCTCTTAGCCGTAGGCAGGTCTAAAAATAACCCATCCGTTTTTTCTTTTTTCCTTTTTCCTCCGGTTGCCTTTTTTTAAGTGGGAGGACCTTTACTTTTCTCGACGCCTGTGCTCGGCTGGGGTTTGAAGCTTGCTCAACTTGATCAGCTTTTTTTCACTCCCCCTGCTTGCCAATTTTCCTGACAACTGAAGCAGAATGCAGACAGACAGAGAGAAAAGGGGGTTGAGGTCTGACGTAAAAGCATGACAGTATGTCTCTGCCCTTTGTAATGGCTGTGCTCACCCTTTATATACCCCCCCCCAAAAAAAAAATTCCTCCCCCGGCCCTACCAGACCAGGGTTTATCGTCTGTGATAAAGCACCCGTGGTCTGGGAATCAGCCCTGGATGTTTATTACATTAGGTCAGTGTGTACTAATGGAGAAACTCCGACAGACCATGTCATCGCCACAGGGCAACGGAGTAGTGGATGGAAAACAGCAACACTTCTTCTTCTTCTTCTTCTTCACCCCCTCTCTCGTTTCTGCTCTTCACGTTTTTTTCCGCAGACAAAAACACACCCACACAGACAAGGTCAGACGTGATTATAAAGTTTATTTTAGAGCATATACAGTTTAGAAGTTTGAAAATAATTAAACCAGAAATGCAGTCGGAGAGAAAAAAAAAAACAACTGCCAAGGTCAACAGTCCACTCTCGTGTGACGTGCAGCTCCACAACAGAGATCACGCCTGTATGCATTTGCCAATATTTGTACTAAGTACACAAATAATCAGGCTTCAGTGTTGATAAAAACACACTGGACATTTACACACACACACACACACACACACACACACAGTGGACATCACAGAAGTGTGTTTCTCGCTCACGGGGCAGTGGGCAAATCTGGCTTTGTGCTCAAAGATGTTCTCACTCGACAAAGATGAATTTATATTTTCATTTAAATTACATTTACAACCAGTCAAGTCCAGTTTTATTTGCATATAACGCAACCGCAACGCAACAACTTTGACATGTATGAAACACTAACTGAAGGTTGTCAGTCATCCAGGTCATGATGTCCTGATTGTTCATTCGCAGGCAACTGGACTTGGAGTTTGCTTGAAGACTTCTCCACTCATCCGAGCAGCTTCTTCAGTTCCGAGCTGACTAGCGGGGAGTCAAATGTAGGGTTTGAAGGAACATTCTGCACAGACTCCTTTACGCTCCCAGTACACTGGAGTCTGTGAGCACCTTGACTCACACAAAGGACACAAAGGATGAGTGGTGAAACGTCTTTGAGCGAACGACAAACGACGAGTCCAGTCGCCCACGAAACAACCCTGCAAGGTAAAGAAACCGTTTGTGTTTGAAACTAGTTTGGGATTTGGTACGTTCATACATACCGAGATATACATCACAATAGACAAGAGGAAACTTTATGTCTCATATCCGTCTCATCATACCTTTTCTTTTACCAACATCTATTCATATCTTTCCTGTTTACTTTGGAGTCTCTCTCTCTCTCTCTCTCTATCTATCCATCTATCTATATGTATACATCCAATCCAATCCATTTTATTTAGAAAGCACAATTTTAGACAATTAAATAAAAAGATTTAAAAAGACCATAAGAAAAAGAAAAGACAAAATATCCGTGCTCAGCCAAAGTGGTGTGAGAAGAAAAAAGGTGTGTTTCAAGAGGACTCAGTGAAGGCAGTGAAGAGGTCTGTCTAATGTGCGACTCTGGAGCTGCAACAGAAAATGCTCGACCCCCTCTGAGCTTCAGCCTAGTTTTGGGAACCCTCAGGAGCAGCTGGTCTCCTGACGGGAGAGAGGGGCTGGGTGTGAAGGGGGGCAGAGGACCAGACCGGTACGATGGGGCGAGACCATTCAGAGATTTAAAAGCAAATAAAAGAATGACATATATATATACACACACACACACACACACACACACACACACACACATATACATATGTATGGAAAGGTGAGAGCAAATCAGAGGAATCTGATAAGGAGTGAAATCCATGATCATGCTGTTCACACAGTCTAATTAACCCTGGACAGCCAACAGGAAATAGAAAGAGCTGTCAGCAGGCACGTCTCTGCTCATTTGAGGCACTCGTAACCACGGTTACACGATGACTTATTTTGACCCTCCCCTTCCTGCTGCTCAAATCATCCGACACTGTGCTGTCGACCAGCGTAGGATTATTATTTCACTGCTTGATTTCGGTGTCTCTGAAAGCTACTCACCTGAAGCTGATAACCTTTGTGTCCGAACAACTCACTGACATCGGTTCAAAAAAAACAACAAAAAAACTTCTCTCCTCATCCGCCTTCCCCGTCACCTTGTCTGGATTTTGTGAATGCATGAAAAGAGGCCTCACGCCATCCACTCGTGTGCTGCGTGTGAACTTGAGGCCTTCCTCCTTGATGAAGGCAGACATGATTTTCATCGCCGTGTCACCCCGGTTTGAACCACTTGCTGACCTCACCGCAGAAGGCGGCTGGTGCACCATCAATGGCCTTGGTTTGCACCACTAATGAGAGACGCTCGCTGCGCTGCATGCTGTGCCGGTTTGACTGTGTTTCGGTGATTATCGAGAAAGTCCGAGAAGGCAGGGAAGGATGGTTTGGTCAAGGCTCGTCAGAGTCAGGTGAAGAGCTGAACCTAACAACCCTAAAATGTTCATTATCATAAAATGCCTTGACACGCTGGATCTGCTGGGTCGATAAATGCGGCTCGTGGTGAATTCAGCCTTGGCTTTACGATGTTTATGACATTCTTCAGAGAAGTGTGAGGGCAGACAGACTCAGTATGCATGTGTAGTTCAGGTGGCCAGGCTGCAGAGGATTAATACTGAAGTCAGATAATTGGCTGCTCCCATTTGCAGACAATTAAGGTCCCGGCTACAGCGGTCTGGATGAGAAACAAAAGCACACGCTGTAAATTGCACTGACTTGTTTTTTTCCTGCGGCATCGCAATTACCTACAAAGTCATGCAACAACTCAAAAAATATAAATCGGCGGCGGTCACTTGGGGGCGTGAGGAACGTAAACACTGCACATCTGCTTTGTTTCATATTTGAATATCGCGTAAATTAGTAAAAAAAATACATTGTTATGCTGTGTGAACGTGGTTGCACACATGAATACAAATACATGGAGTTTACTGTACAGTCATTCTTCCTACTACAAGGCGAAGTGCTTACAACGTGCCGTGTTACTGTATGACTCACTCGTCATATAATTATAGGTGCAAGTGCTCCTTCAAAGCCGAGCAGACAAAGAAACGCTGCTTGTTTCATACTCTACCTGCCAGTGAGAAATCATTCCTGGAAGCAATGCATGACCCTGTCTCTTTGCTCCCTCGTGCTCTGTGAGGAGGTGTTGTTATTTCTTTTTACATTTTTTTTTTCTCTCTCCTGTATCTGCTCAGGAAGAAGAGCGCGTCGCTACTGTACCAAAACAAACGGGATAAATCTCAGCAGCCGAGGCAGCAGAGCAGAGACGAGCCTGACAACAGCCGCGGGGCCAGACCATGAATGCTCTCTGCCTAATCAAGCAGCCCTTTTGAAAATGTTGTCACTTATCACGGCAAAGAGGAGGATGTAAGGTGGGCTCTCGAGTGGCGAGGGAAAGTTCTTTTTTTTCCGCTGGAGCCGTTCTACAGGTGTTAGGGAAGCGTGAGGAACAAAGAATGAAATGTGTCTGTTTTCAATGGTGGACTTTTGTTTTGCATTCGATTTAATCAATGTATGAATGTGGGGAGGCGTCTAAAAGCATTTCTGTCTGACCTTGGATGGAATGAAAACACAGACATCACTCAGTTATAATGGACGCACCGGTCCACAACCAGCAGGCTGGTGAAGTCGGCAGCGAGTGTTGTCGGAAAATGCACATCACACATATAGATGGTGTTTTTTTATCAGAGCATCATTATCATATCAAAGAATAGTAGAAAAACAGCAGATGATCCCACTTGTTGTCATCTCTGAGATCGTTCCTGCCAACAGAATGTACAACCTTGGTTTCACTTTATTTTTCTTCATTTAGTTGAACAAATAATCTCATTTATTTATCTGTTTAACATGTTCTCCTTCTATCTCCTCCTCTGTGTTATCAACGGCCCTCATACATCTTGTTGAAAACACCCCTACGTGAGTCATAATCCTCAGGATTTCGGTTGTGTTGTAATTTTATCGACACCTGTGGTTACCATGGGAACAGCAAGTACAGTTTAATACCACTGAGCCCAGACTTCTGGAGGCAGCAAACACACTTGTGTGTGTCCATTTACTGTGCAGGCAAACGAGCTTGTGTTGTTTTCAAGAAGTCAAATGTGGGCAGGATCCGCTGTCACAGAGCACCTGAGGAGACGGAGGAGTGAACCCGGCAACTCTGCTCCTTCGTGTTCCTGTTGCATCCTTACAAAAGTCAGAATGGATGACGCAAACTGCTGTTTTGACAAACATTTACACTGTGTGTTCCTTTTCTTGTGGCTCCCTCACAATAAAAGCCAGGCTGCGTTTCACCGCTCTGCATGCAAAGCAGCAGCAGCAGCAGCAGCAGCAGCAGCAGCAGCAGCAGCAGCAGCAGCAGCAGCAGCAGCAGCAGCAGCACCCCCGGTATCTACCATCTGATATGAAACACAAAGAGAGTAAACAGAGAGCTTGATATCAGACAGATAAGACAGCACCGCAACGCATGCGTGAATCCTTTCCTGTGATTCCCTCGTGTGCACGTGGAGGTAATTTGAATCCAGAAACCGCACACTGCCACTGCAGAAAGAAAACTGTACAGAGAGGAAACACCTGGACATAAGTCGACCAAATCGCTGTTGTAGGAACACGATGTGACAGAAGGAGGTGATACTGCCTTGAACCAGGACTGTGTCTCATCACGTGTGACGTAGAGAGACGCTTTGACATCATCAGGACAACGCTGACACTTAAACCGCCTGTTTTTATTTCACCGTTTCTTTATTCTGGGTTGGATATTATCAATTCATGAGGACCACTTGAGAAGAATAGTCGCCGCGATCGACACTCACACACACACACACACACATCGGTATGTCTGAGCGACTATTTGAAAAGTTACATGTGACCAAATCGTACAAGATAAAAATCCCTTTTTGAGCAGATTTGAAGTGGTTTGGTTCAGGAAATGGGAAGTGGAGCTTTAGTCTCGTTCATACGTTTAGCTCACGAGGTTCATTCAAGCGAACTCACTCGGTGAAATCTGCTCTGTTCCATACGACTGCGTCCAGAGCCAGGAACTGACGTCGAGGACGTCAGCCTTCGACTCTCATTCAACTTTTACATGACATTTTGTGAGAGCTTTGTCTTACCTGCAAGATTCAAGTGAAGGTATTTGTTATGAATACAGAAACAGTGATTATATTCAAAAGTAAAGTTTTGTCAAATTAAATCAAAGATGCAATTCTACATTACTGTATGTACACTTGTACTTTTACCATGTCTACTACTCCCGGTCGTTCTCCGACAATGTGGAAAATATTTAGGGCACATTCCCGCAAACCACACGCTCTCTCTGTTCCCCTCACGATAACATTTGTAACCTGAGGCTTTGCGTTACAACATAAACCATCCTCTCTGTGAGATGTTATGGAAAGAGAGAGATGGGCGGCGTGCCACCTGTTCAGGGAGAAATAAAGCTGCTGATAGAAAGTAAACGCTGCTTTCTCCACGTCCACATGCTGTGGTTGGGCTGAAATCCACTGGAGAGTATGTTCTTTTTATTCTTTTCCCTTTGACTAAAGTTAGATTTTAATACGGGATGTTTATTCAAGTCATCCACGTGTCCATTTCCACTCATTCCCCCTCTCGCTTTTTCGCGACGTCTCCTCGTGCCGAGGAAAAAGAAAATGACTTTAAAACGGTTATTAGCGGTCCTCAGCTTGTAATCCCGTGGAAACACTTCTGCTAGAATAACAGCGGCTTTAAGAGACATTCTGACTTGTGTGGGGGAGTTCTCCAAAAGCTGAAGACTTAATGGGGGGCACGTTTGTAGGTCTCAGCCTCTCATGTCCGTGGTATCAATTTCCTCATCAGCACCGGAGGACCTCGTGTGTGCTTCTCCACCCAAATCCTTCAATCAGAGCGAGGTTGGGAAACAATGTTCAGATTTAGCCAGTCCTCCCTCCGGCGAAAGAAGGCTGACTTTCTGTCTTCGTCAAGAGTGCAACAAACTGTAAAAATAAAAATAAGGTTCGTGCGAGGAGATGAAAGGGAAACTTGTGGACATCTGGCGAGCAGACGTTGTCAGGTTAAGGTAAACAGTGTCCTTTTATGGTTGTACTCCTACCCTCCACCGAATCGGAGGTATGATGTGGAACACCTTCAAAGAAGCAGGAGGCCAGCACAGCTTGTTTCAATTTATCCTCTCACTGGCAGACATGCTCTTCGGCTGTAATATACTCCCACAAAGAGGACGGCGGGGCATGGATGCATTCTCAGGCACAAAAGGGTTTCGTGGAGATGTACGTCACACGGCGTGCACGCATTCTCCAATAGCCACATATTTGCCAATTTGCATATTTTCTAAAAATGACCTTCTGTTAATTATTTCATGGCCAGTCCTGAAAACCAGCCTCCTGCCAGACCTTCATGTCAGCCTCTACAACATCTGGCAGCGGGCATCTGGTGCAATACATCAAACTGGGCTCCTCCACCTTCCACGCCCCACACACTGAATGCTGGCCTGATCAAACTAACTTCTAAAACTAACATTTGCTTTGGGGGGAAAAAAGGGGACCGTGAGGTCCAGTGGCAGCGCAGGTTCTTGCGCCTGTATTAAAAAGGTCACTGCCATCTGAGACCTGCTGCCACTTCGCTGGCGTTTGAAAGGGGAACGTAGAAAAAAAAAAAAAAAGTCAGAGAATGCATCTTGATTTTTTCTTGAATTTCTTTTAATGCCAGTTCCAACGCTAACAAGCGCAGCTGCTGCGTGCATCTCTCATGTCAAAGCCTTTGAAGTGGAGAGCTGAAATGTCACAAACCTACAAGTGTTCCAGTCGCTCACGAAGCTCTAATGAACAGGATGAAAACAAAAAACAAAAAACACACGACCTGGGAATCCATGCTCAGGCAGCCACAACGCTGACATCACAGTGGGTCTGAGGGAACACAAATCTGTGTTGCCCCCACCCGAAATATTCCTCCCCTCCTACTTTGTTTCTCACCCCCTGCCCTGAGTTCTTCTGTATACTTCTGCCCCAGTTAACGGCAAATATCATTCTTCTCAGGTGACGCCGATGCATACTACATCTGCGCTTTCATGGGCGTCTTTTGTCGGGAGCCGACAAACGCTCTGCTTGTGTGGCATTTCTCTGATTTGCCTTTCTTTGTCTGCAAGGAGAGAAGCAGGTTCTCACCTTTGCTGCCCCCCCCCCACACACACACACACGGTGCCATACCACGGTAATTGAATGATTTTGCGAGGGATCAGTGAGATTAGGGATTGTGTTTATTCCTCCGTCGCTCTGGATTAGCGGTCCTTTTATATCTGCCTTTGGGAACGACAAATACAACGTGTGAACACACACTTATCACACACGCAGCGACGGCAGATGGAAACAGTCACGTTGACAGATGTTTCACCAAAGTGCTTCTATTGTGAAGTGGTTATGTACACACCTGCATTGTCTGCGTCTGCTGCCTTCATCTTTGGTTTTCTGCAAAGCAGCGACTGCTGGAGGGAGGTTTTTTTTTTTTTCACAGAGCGTCCTCCTACAGTGGGGGAGGGCGCAGACATTGGCAAAAGCCTTCAGGCCGCCTCGCTCCTGTGCTTTACGTGGGGAACAGGAGAGTTTGCTATTATTAACCTTGCTCCGAATCCCGTCCTTCTATCTATCCACCAGTAATCCTAATAATCCTAGCGTGCGCTCCCATCTCCGTAATAAGTGCCAGATGCTGATCGCACAGATAAACAGCGAGCTTGTGTTTTCGTACAAGAAAAATAAAGCAGCGGGGCCCGCTGGAGTCCACATGCTGTGATGAAGGAATGTGAGAACAGTGGTGGACATGAGCAGAGAAAATCTCTCATCAAGGACTGAGACAACAAGCAGCAAGCTGTCGTCACACAGCTCGGGTCTGGTCAGGTACGAGGGGCTGAGGAGGGACGACGGCTTTGGACAGTTTTACTGACGTTCGGACGGCTGTTTGTCACTTGTTGTGCATTTTGCAGTCGGGTGTTTTCAAGGATGGATACTTGACTCTCGTAGTGATCAGTGTCGGGAAGATGAACATCAGCAGCATTCATTCACACACTAAAGTATGATCACTAAACAGTTAAACACGTTTTCAGGTATTGTTCAGCTGCAACTAAAATTGTAATTGTAAGTTTGTAATTTGTAATAGAGCCAGAAGGTCTCAGGTTGGCTTCCTGTCCTGGGCTCTTTCTGTTTCCATGCTCTCCCCTTGTCTGTGTGGGTTCTCTCCGGGTTCTCCGGCTTCCTCCCACCACCAAAAGCATGCTGAGGTTAATGAGTCATTGCCTGTAGGCGGGAGTGTGTGTGTGTGTATGTGTGTGTGTGTGTACCTCGCCATCTAAAAGCTCCAACACAACCGCGACCCGTAACAGTAAAAAGCGGAAAAGATGAATGAATGAATGAATGAATGAATGAGTGTTACATGGAACTAGTTAAGTATCTACTCTATGGGAGGATGGCGCGACCCTGTTTGGTCCAGGTCAGCTCACACACACACCATGTGAACACCCAACTTATCCACACCCTCCCGGCTGCTTGTCCTGCTTGTCCTGTCTTAGCCCCTCCACGTACCCCCTCCAGAGGATGCTCCAAAAGACCAAAGACCCCCCTCAACTGCCAATCCACACAAACATCCTAAACCACCCACTTCTCCACTTTGATCTAGACAATGAATCAGGAAGAACCCACCACCAGCTTCACTACCTATAAAGGGAATTGAGGGGGTGGGGGTCAAAGGACATCTGGTGTTAGTCCGGCCCTACCGGCCCCTGGCACCGAGGAGCCAGTGGTCAGTTCTTACAGCAGACCACGTGTTTTTGATAGAGACACACAGTAAAATACCCACGTATGTACGTGAACAAAGCAGACAGCACGTCTTTGTGTAGCTGTCGTAAACATGTCTTATCCTCAGATCAGGTTTTAGTCGGGGACCTGAACATGAGTTTTGCTTATCTGAGCGAGAGAGGGGTGTCAGGCTCCTGATGACCCCCTGACCTGCATCCTTCATGTGTCACCATCACTCAACATGACGCCGTGGTATCGCCCACACAACAGACCCGGTGCCTTTCACACTTCACCACATTCTCTGATTCAGTACACAAAGCCGCTGATTGGGCTTGGAGCAAAGCACATGACGTTTAACAATAACACAGCCCGTGAAAATGTGACCGCCACCTACTCATCCATCAGCAGCGTTCTCCAAACCCACAACTGAAGGAATGTTTTGTTTCTCTTTTGTTTCAGCTGAGCACGATGCCGGCCTTGACTCACACGCCCTCACAACACTTCACGTTCACATGACCGTCAGTGCTGTGTCTTATTCTGTGAGGCGCGCCAACTTCAGGAGGAGGGAGAGGGAGTGAAACATAACACAATATGGTTGGAGTTATTAGCGCCGAAGATGACGGCTTTTCCGATGATGTTTCGCCATGAGCCGAAGATGATGATGGTGATAAAGAGGGTAATAATGAGCGTAACGACAGAACGATGTCGACGAAGATTGAACAGAAACACCAGAACGTTGCTGTCTTTATGGTAAATATCTTGAACTGTGCTCAGCAGCAGCCGTCAGCTGCTGATGTGTTTAAGCTGCGACTGTGTCCCCTCTCAGCCAATCGGCAGCTTCTCTTCTGAGACAGAAGAACAAGTGAACGGATACTGAGGAGGAATCAATCACAGCAGTGGCAGACACAGTGGAGCACTCCATCACTTCTGTCAGCCTCAACTACAAACTCCTCGCTCCATCCAATCTAGTGCTGCTTACTGTATCGTTACCGCATCTCTCTGACCACTGCTGATCCTCTCCTCTGAGGAAGGAAGGAAAGAACCCCCCTATTAACACCGCAAGGCACCAGCCAGTTGACATGTATCACAGATATCCAAGTACTGGCGAGAACCCAGTAACCTGTAACTGTGCTGTGTAATTCAGTTACAAAATAAGGAAATAACGTGTGTAAATGGATTCATTCAACGCGTAAACACATTCTACATTAAGAATTACAAGTCACTGCACATGCACACACACACACACTGCACAGCCAAGATGGATTTTACCTACACTACACACAAAAAACACAGTACTGCTCCTGTAGTGTCTATGTCAATGACTGTACGTGTTAGACTTTTTTTTTTCCATTTTCCATTAACAACACAGGTCAACCGTTGTAAGTTATGTTAATACATGTAAATATCACTATGTGAGGTACTGTCTTCATTCTACTGTAAATATGTTCAGTGTGTATTATCTTGCATATATTGTGCATATCATTGGTAACACTGTGTTGTGTTAAAAGTGAATATTGCAGATTTACTCTTTATTTGTGAGCACAGAAGCACAGTATGCTAGTCACATTACTATTACGTTATTAAACTTGTACACATGTCGCCTTGGAAGGAAGTTTTTTTCCTTTTGCCTCGGATGCTAAATGCTAAAACATGAGGTCGTAGTTCACCCTCGCCTCCCGCTGCTTTACTCGATGAAACCGCAAGACGAAGAAAAAAAATCGTTCTTTTTCCTGGCAGGTCTGGGCTTCACATTGTGCTCATTAGATCAAACTTTAATTGAAGTTCATCCCTTTCTCACTCATGCAGTTGTTCACCTGAGCTAATGTGCTGAAAAGAGCTGAATCACAAAATGAAAAGGAGCTGGAGCCTCATGTGCACCGATTCAAAAGAGAGAAAATGAAATGTGTGAAACATGTACACTGAATATAGGTTCATAATACAGGAGAATATAGAAAGTGTACAATTGTAACGACGTGAAAAGAAAGAGGTTTGGATGATACAACTTGATGAGTCATGTTTAGACTTCCACACGCCATGAAACACCAAGTCGATTGTGACTGAAAAAACGGACCAAACATGAGCAAACGCCACCTCCTTTGTTCAGACGATGACGCTCAGAGAGCATCACACATTCCAACAGCGTACATCACCCTTTCCTTCATGTTAAATGACGGTGGCCCCCATTTGGTAGAGATGCGTAATTGCATGAGTCAGACTCACTCACACTCTTTTTGTGTGTGTGTCTCTTTGTGTGTCTGCCCCGTCAGGCAGCTGAATACAGACGAGGGCTGTGTAGAAGCTCCGGAACCACATTCCTAACCCGCTCCTGTCCTCTGCATGCATCAGCGTGTCCCTGTAATAGTCTGCCTATGTATTCATTTCATGCCCATTTCCTATTTATTGATTTATTTGTCTCATTATTTATCTATTTGTCCTCGGTCCATTACAGCATTTTTGGCATAGTTGACCCGTGGAACACAGCAGGCAGTCAAACAATCAGCCAACATAATGCACAATGGGGCACAGCTTCCTTATATATTGACTCAATTTTTATATAATCATTGGTATTTAATTGGTATATTAGCTCAAAGACAACAATTGTCACTGGTAATTGACCAAACAGATACGACTAAATAGGTGTAAATAGTTTCTGAGGACCGGTTAAATGGAGAAACAAATATCCGAACACCTCACAATATTACATTTTACATGAGAAAAGCAGCACTTATTTATGCATTAGCCCCCCGTGGGACTTGAATATTCATTCTTTGCATGAGTGTTCCCAGTTTTTTGAGAGTCTGCATTCATTTTTCCATGATACAAAATTAGAAGCTGTGCACTGGAAAAAAAAATGGTGAGGCTATAATTAGGAGATTAGCACATGTGGATTGTCTCTGCAGGTCTGTCTGGGCACAAACCGTTGAAGCAAATTAACTAGGAACAAAATCAGTTTGGACCAATCACACGGGTCTATCTGTTGTAGGCGGGGTCAGGCGTGTACAGAGTCTGTGGGCGGGGCCTAACGGGAGGACGACAGACAAAGATGGCAGTGGCTGTTTGAATGGCCTTTGGGGTCAACAGGAAACGAGCTGGACGTTTCTTTCACAGACCAACAAAGGATCGTTTTCATTCCATCGTCTCTCCATCAAACTTTTCCACTGCAAAACAAACTCAACACACACAAAACAGTGACTCCTTTGTCTGGTAGCGTCACCTTTTTCGTTGCTCTATCCAGTTGCATGCAGAGGTATTTCGATATTCACCCATTGATCCCGTCGGCTATCATTTGTTGCCAGAGCACGTCTCTGGAGATGTGGGCCTGGATTTCCAGGCTGATGGTGCATTCCACTTGCAGTCTGCTACATTCTCTGCGCCTGCGACAGGAAGTTTTTTTGTGTCACTTCAGTCTTTTGTTCATTTCAATGACTCATACTCACCACACACACACACACACACACACACACACACAACTGTTTGATTTGTTGTCAGTGGGAATGTTCTCACGTTGTAGTTGTACTCGGAGTACCACGGAATGTGTTAGTTACTACGTTGTGATGAAAGTGGAACTCAACCAATTCGGCCTTCAGATGGAAATGATGTCACTGTGATTCACCGACGTGGTGTTCCGCTGCAAATGGATCCGAAGTCGGATCTTTGTCATGTTGCCACTTGATTATCGTGACTATATATATGTTCTATTTCCCAAGGATGGATAGTCGATAGTCGATGTCCATAATCGCTCCGCATCCGTCCAGTCCGACCGACAGGAACAGATATAAACAACGTGTATGGTCACACATCCATCGGGAGACGGTGAAAGTTAACCTGCAGTATTCGACAGCAGCCAGTGTGTCCTCACACTGTTCACCAAAGCGCTTCCTCTCCCCCACTAATGTACAGAGTGACGCTGTTATTCCCTGAACCCTCGCGGTGAGGACAGGCCTGAAGTCCCACGCCGTCGGTAAATGACAGCCCCTCAGCTGAAAGGAAAACGCTGCTCTGTTGTTGCGTATGAATTATTAATGTGACACCGTTCCTCAATTTTGTCTTGTTTCTCTTCTTTTTTGGGGGGCATAATTAAAATCTCAGGAGCCCCCCTACCCCCTCCCTCTGACTGTGCTGGGGATTAATTTCCCATGGCATATCTCCATCTGCAGCCTGGATCATCAGCCATCCCTCTCTGCATTAGCCCCCAGCTGTGCAACTGTCTATGCAACCCATTCCAACCATTCTGTGTGGGTGTGTGGGTGTGTGTGTGTGGGGGGGGGGGGGGTGCACTTGGGAAAGGTGGAAACATTTCACTTATTTTTTTATTTTGATTTGAGGTGCATTTCCTCTCCAGCATCTGTCTCCACTGAGGGGTGATTGATGCAAACAGCTTGCACCGTTAGGGAAGGTACGACGTTGGCACATGCCGTCGTTAGCATGGCAACAACTAATGTGACTCCTGAGGGTGGTTTGATAGATCAATTGTCCCTCTCCAACTGCCCTGCAGATGCCTAATAAGATTCATATTTCCTACGTACAAATCCAGCGTCTCAGTTCTTCGACAGTTTGTTTGAATCCTAAAGTGCATTCAAATTAAGTCATTTGGATCAATCACACCGCCATTACAGCGTGATCGCTCAAAGTGAGTTTCTGTTCATTACATGTTCACATGTGCACCTGTACCAGTGGCAGGCGAAGCTCAACAGATGTAGATGTCTGCTTCGAATGACCGTACAAACCAACTGAAGCAAAGAAACACTATGATTGTGTTTTTATTCATAGTGTACAATACTTACAGATGGAAATGGCCGTGTGGCCAAAGGACACACAGTGGGCTGCAGTTTGTCTCGCGCACACAGGATTGAGCAGAAAATGCTTCGATGCCAGTGTCCGTAATCACTGTCTATAATAATGTACATAAAACATAATCACTGTCTGTCGACAGTTCCTCCAATTGTCATGCAGCAGCCCAGCGTCCTGACCCCGCCCACCATTCCATTCACTCCCACAGAAGTATTTTCCACATTCATCCAATGAGCGTAACTTCACTGTAGCGAAAAAGAACGTCTGTGCCGTCCCATTGAGGGAGATTCAGCAGCCGATTCTGAACCAAGTAGTCTTCAACTTGAATACATTCTAGTGCGAAACTTCACAATTGACCCTTTATTTGACATTGTAGAGGAAGCCAAACTTCCCATGCAGCCTTGGAGCAACCACCTCCATCCTCTACAAACTGTTTTGAACAGTATTGAACAGTATTGTTCGTTGCTATTAGCTGTCATCTGTGTTTTTTCGTACATTTGCTCCAGTTACAGGTCGCCGTTGTGCTGTAACTGCTGCTGCTCCAGCTTTGCTGCTCTATCACTGTATCTTTTCTTCGCTGTGGGACAGTGAAGGATGATCATATCTGTAGGTTTGGTATATGCATACATAGAAATAAGAAAAGCAATATGACGGCAGACAGCCACAGAGAGCCATGAGACTGGAACTCTCCCAGGCTTCGGATTGGAAACGGTCCTGAAAAGTAAAAAGCCAAGTATCTGGCTGCCTCCTAGTCCAGGCGATTTAGCGGGGGCCTGAGCTCCAGCATGCAAGATATGGTTGATCCAATTTAGGCTATGCTCAATCAACCTAATTCTGCTGGGGACATGGTGGCCGGGCTCTGCCGTGTGTGCAGGAATGGATTGCTCAACAAAGCAACTTTTAAAGGTCATGTTTGTTTCTGCTGCCTCCACACCTGTGATATCCTGTCAGAGGGCAACGTTTGCCAATGAACTGTAGAAATTCAAACCTCCAACTTAAAAGTCTGCTTTGCTGCCAGCCTGACGGGCGGGGGGGGGGGGGGCAGTTT
>CAAKHB010001959.1:0-30913 GCA_901007665.1 Aeoliscus strigatus | reverse complement strand
AGAAACACACACACACACACACACACACACACACACACACACACACACACACACACACACACACACACACACACACACACACACACACACACACACACACACACACACCAGTGTGCAGCAGTGAAGATAACTATCATGTGGGAGATAAACCGGTGAGCAGCTCACATCCTGCCCAGACTCCACATTGATGATGAAATATTTGATCAGACGTTTTAAGGCCAAAGTCTGCCTCGGAGAAAAAGGAAATTACACTGAGGAGACGGAAGTCCTTTCACCTCCTGTCCTGAAGAATGCGTGTTGGCTTCATCAGCCGTATCTGTGTGCGTTTCTGTAGAACACAGAACGATGCACCTGCTGTCTGAGATGGCATCTATCCTACAAAAGAAAAAGACCTTAGAATTAGAAAAAAAAGAATTATGTGGTGAATACACAAACTAGATGTGCACACATTTCTGAAGTCAGTGTGCATGGAACGCGATGATTGTCAGGTCGGTGAAAGGAATTAGAATGTAATTAAGAGAAATGCATTCACCCCTAGCCGTCGATGTAGCAGAGCGACACACAATAGGAAACACAATCAATCAAAAATTGCATAATAACACGCTGCAGAGTCACAGCCAGTGGAGCAAACACACGTTATCTCCCCTTCTTGTTGTAGAAGCAGAGCAGCAAGACGCTGATACCACAGATCAGCTGAACACTATGTCTGCTAGCTCTTAACACTGCCTCCCTCCATGTCTTCTTCTTTTACCATTTCCTGTCCAACAGCTGGACGTTCACCATGGTTTGCAGGATGCCCTGTAGTGTCAGACGGTTTGCTGTGTGGAGGTCGCTGCACATGGCTGAAGGCTGGGGCAAAAGCTCATCCATTTTTAAACTTGAATTGAATTCATATTCATATCCAAATAAGTGTATGTGAATGGTGTGAGACGTCTGGGCCGGACGGGACTGGAGACTTATGAAAAGGGATGGGAGAGAAGGGAGAGGGGAGACACAGTCACACAACACCCACAGACAGACAACAAGGAGAAGAAAACAAAACAAGAAGAAGAATGGGAGAGGAGGACAGGGGAGATACAGACCGACAACCACCAGAACAACAACAACAAAAACAACAACTCTAAAACAAATATGAGCTGTATGTGTTGGTAGTAGTAGTAGTAATATCAGCACCAAGTATTGTATTGTACTGTATTATTAAGTATTATTGGACCTCTTACATATGAAGTCCAGTAATAGTATCACATCAACCATGCAGCCAGGATTGCAGCACTAGATGACATCTCGTTGTGTGAGTGCAAAGCAGGAAAAAATGGCGTGTGTCTGCACCTTGACAGGAGCAGAAGAGGACATGAGGACATTTGCATGAGAATATTGAGACATTTCTCTGGAAAATGAACCTGATGAGTGGATGTGAAGAGCACAGCGGCACCTGGATCCAATGTGTGACCTGTGGCAGCAGCAGCATCTGTCTGTGAAGCTTCTCAGTCATCAGGTCATGGTTGCTAGTTGGGTTCATCAGCAAATGGACTTGTTTGCTTGAAGATGTTTCTCCAATCATTCGAGAAGCGTCTTCCGTTCTGAACTGAGTAGTGGGGAGTTCTGTTTGGATCAGCTGTGCAAGTCCAGCAACTGAACCCAACAAAGCAGCATCGTGACAAGTTGTGTGAAATATGGGATGTCACAAAGGAGTCGTTATTTCTGTGTTACAACAACAAGACGCCATGATATATGTCAGATGTGCATCAGCTTTTAGTGAACATTTGACCCGATAGATCAATTATCAATCATTAGTTAGTGTCAGTTAATATGCAAATTATTTCAGTTGACTGGGTGAAGTATTTGTAAATCTACTGATTAGAACGAGGTGTTGGGGGGTGGTAGTCATAGTCTTCATGTGAGAATCCTTCAGCATATCAAACGACAGCATAGCTATGCAATATTTAGTACTCCTATTGTGAAAGTACAGGTTACATACAAGCACTTTATTATGAAAGGTTACAACAGAAGTGGCAGCATTTACAAAATGGTTGTGATGGAATAAATTTCAGTTCCTAGTACACGTGTTTGGACATCCTTTATTTACAAGTATAGATTATTGTCTGTAGTCTATCATTATAATCTATACTTTTCTCTTTGCAGGCTGCACTGAAGAGTACACATTTCAAATAGTTGGCTACAATATACAGAATGTAGACAGTAGTGATACTTCTAGCTGATGTTGCGGTAAGACGTATCATTGACGTTTTCAAACCTACTGTGTGTAATGCTTCTCTGCGCCACGTTAACCTTCTTCTCCCGTAATCACAGCTGTCTCCTCTTCCTGTGACTCTTCTGCTAAAATCCCATAGCTATTTGGGTTCTACTGCTGTAGGCAGGGCTGTTGCTAGCTAAAGCTACATTTTAGCAGCTAGCATGGCTTCTCCTTCTCGCTCTCCTTCCGCTCCTTCTGCTCTCTCCTGCACAGCCTGCCACATGTTTATTTACTCCTCAGCCTCCTTTAGCGATACCGATTTTGGTGTTTGTATCAATTGTAGTTTTTGCATGGAAGGTGAGGATTAGAAAGTTAGAAGCTCGGCTCTGCATCGTTAAGGACAGTTCAGCTGCTCTAGCAAGCCAGCCCCACTTACTTAGCCTGTGCAAGCACCAGTGGTTCCCGAACAGCCAGGAAACCAGGGCGGCAGGGTGACCGCTCAAAGGAAGCACAGCTGATAGCAGAAGCCTGCAACTCTCCAACAACAGGTTCATATGTCGAACAAGTTTTCCCACTAAGCGACATACCCGCTGAGAAACCAACTCTGGTCAGTGGTGACTCTTCTTCACAGCATGTGAATTAGTGAGCAGCCTCCATAGTCAAATGTGTTCCAGGGGCCAGAACACTGAAGCAAATTGGAAACTGCTGGCTAAGGATGAGCATAAATATAGTCAGTTGTTATTCACATTGGCAGTAATGACAGCTGATTACACCACTAAACTTATGTGTGAATTTCACCAAAACAATGTCGGAAACTGTAATCTTCTATGGAACCCTGCCGAATAGCTACACGTCTACATTCAGTCGCCAGCTTTTCAGGTAGTGTCCCAGTAATGATGTGAGAGACGGCATCCATCGTACTATGGACAGAGCGTCTCTTCTATCTAGGAACTTGGAAACGTTTGTTAGAACGCCCCCCATCTGACAATCCAGAGTGGAGATTAGAATGCAGAGCAGTAGTCTTACACACTTCTCTGCGCCTCCAGGATGGTCACCCGCCCAAAAAACTCATAGAGACTGTGTCTGTTCCCCGACCACCTGGACAGTGTTGCCAACTTAGCGACTTTGTCGACTTTGTCCCCCCCCCCCTCGGGAGAAAATTAGATAAAAGCGACTAGTGTCAAATCTAGCGACATTATTTGGTGATCAGAGGCTCCAAGATCGCAGGAGGGGAAAAAATAATTGCGCTGTTTTCTCTCTTTCCCCGTTCAGGTAAGAGACAGAGAGGGGCAGTGGAAGAGAGACACGGGTAGAGAGGGGTGGGGGCGGAGTTGAGAACAGCGTGGACTGTCGCTTCGCACCCCCCCCCCTTATGTTTGGATTGGACCGCTCGCTCGTCTAGCAACTTTTAGCTACTTCTGGGCGGGCCAATAGCGACTTCCGATGCTGGGGAGTTGGCAACACTGCACCTGGATCTATTAAATACAAATCGGGCAAAGGTGGAGGACCTAATAGTAATCTAATAAGAATAAAAAATAAAATTAAACCCCTCGATACAAAACCACCTACAAACAGAACAATTAAACCTGCTGTCCTCAATGTCCAATCATTGTCACCCAAAGCACTATTAGTCAATGACCTTATATCTGACCTTTACCTCAATATATGTTTTCTCACAGAAACCTGGTTATGCCCCAATGAATATGTTAACCTTAATGAATCCACGTCCCCTAGTCATATTAACCCACACATTCCTCGAGATACTGGCCATAGAGGGGGAGTCGCAGCCATCTATGACTCTGGCTTTATTGATGAACTCTCACACCAAACCCAAATGCAGCTCCTTGGAAAGCTTAGTTCAGCTTCTCTATTGCTATAGTGTACGTCCACGAGGCCCATATTCTGAATATTTAAATGAATTTTCAGAATTCTTCTCAAATATCAAATAGGCCCAATCCCAATACACCCCCTCGTCCTCCTTTTTAGCCCAACTCCTACATTTTGCGCGTTCCCATGAGGTTACTGGTGTCCCAGTCACTTTGTGGGTAGTAGTAGTGGGTATAATAACAGGTAGGGGGGTATGTGTCTAGCCCTTCAGAGTGAGGGATTTCAGATGCTGACTTGTCGAGCGAGGGCTAGTGAAATTTCTCAGAATGCTTTACGTCAGAATTTGCATACTGAATCAATCAACAATGGTGACCCCCAGAGAGCGAGGGCATGTGGAGACATCGGAGAAGAGGAATCACAACGTACATATAATTTTGCATGGAATTTGTATAAAAAGTTTTAGACAAACAATGTTTTTGTGTAGCGCAAGCACCGTTTAACGTAAGAATGCAATATGTGACCACAACATCTGCTGTTCACGATGAGTCGGCTAGAAAACATCGCCATGTCCTGTTAACATTACTCGTTAGCTCTCATCTTTCCCGCAAATTTGTTGGATATGCAAGGTTACTTCGTAGCGAACGTTAACGTTGAACGTTGTTTGCTAGCTAGCTAGCTAGCTTGCTTGCCGAAGAATTCCAGCTGCTCCCAAGTCCCAGTCACTAAACTAAAATTAACGTTAGCTATGACAACGTTATGGTAGAGAGCAAACAGCGTTTGTGCCTTCCACTAATCACACATTTGATTCCGGGGACTCCGGATCAAGTATCGGAAATCCAATGTGGACAACTTCACCTGGCTGTGAAGCAGTGATCTGGCTATTGACTTGCAAATATCTGTGATGGGCTCCTTAACCATAGCTAACATAACCAATTTTGTAATGTTTGTAAGGCTATCTACTGAAGAAATGACGCTTAGCAAAATACTTTCCATGTAAACTAAATCTGTAAAATAAGCTGTGTGTGTCCTCATTGTGCTGCTGTCATTGTCGTCGTACAGTATATACTTTGTATAATTTGTGACACACTTCAATAGATTCCCTGCTTTTTGGTGCCTTCAAACATTGAATAATCAGTTTAATAAAAAAAAATATATTTTTGAACAAACAAATCTCACAACAGAACTGGTGTCCCAGTTCCTAGGGAAGATCTCAAAACTCTGTCTGTCATAGGCTGTCAGTCTGTTTTTGTCTCTCTCCTGTGTTGGCAGTGGAGGTGTGCCCAGGCTGAGCAATCAGCGCACCTCGTTCCCATCCCTGCGCTGATTGCTCCTGCTCTGAAGCAGCGCTCTGGCGTCACTTCAATGCCACATTGTTTGTGCCTTCATGCTGAACTCACCACCCGTTTTCCTCCCTCATTCATGTCCTTGTTCGTGTTTCATCGTCCTTGTGTTTTCCATTTTTGTGAAGCTCTGTATTCTCCTGCCTTTGTTGCTTCGTTTACATTCTGTGTCTTTTTTCACCTGGCCGCTCGCCAGTGAATTTCCTTTTCTCAGCGGATTTTGAGATGGTTGGTTTTCGTGCTTGTTTGCTAGCTGCTTGTTCGATAAATCGTCTGTTCTCTAACGGTTCCCGGTGTCCATGTGTGGTGGTGTCTCTGTTAGCGGGCGACTGCTCGGGGTTTTGAAGGTGGATCCAAAAATGCAGGCAACAGCAAACAAAGGATCAGGATAGCGAGCAACAGGTAGTTTATTACACAATCAAATGGTACAGCAATAATGACACTAGCCTAAACAGAAAATCAGCCGTGAAACGAAAATCCCTGCACCGTGGCGATCGACAAAAGAAAACAACCGCAAGGGCGAAAAACGAGACACGAAGAGAACACAAAACACTCCACAAAACTAGAGGGAGGGAAACAGTCGGCGCACGCTAAGGCGGTAACAGGAAAACACGACGAGATGAGAACTAGAGAGCAACAAATGGCGGGAGAGTCAGGCATGAAAGCACAAACAATCTGGAAGAGGAAGTGAGGCCAGAGTGCAGCTGAAGAGCAGGAGCAGTCAGTGCACTGATGAGGATCAGGTGCACCGATTGCTCCCCCATCAGACTGGCCACACCTCCACTGCCACCGGAGAGAGGAGGGGAAACAAACCAAAACAACAAATGGGGAGGAAACCAAAACAGAACTCATAACAGTCTCTGCACTTTTGGGTCCGAACCTACATCGGCCCCATTACGCTACCCGTTGTTGCTTCGTTCCGAGGCCTAGGAGTAGTGAGTTGGGATTGGGCCCAACATTGGGACTGGGCCTTAATATTCACTCTCACATAGAGAATAACAGTCCAAGCATTTATTTCAATGTTAGACTCATTTGGCTTCTCTCAGTTAACCCAGATAAACCCACTCATTACTAAATTTAGTTAATTACTAAATCTTGACAGACATACGAAATTCATGTTCAAAATCTTTTCCCACAGAACCCTCTAATATCTGACCATCGTCCAATAATGTTTGAATTTGAGTTATTTCCAACCAATTAGGAAAACTATGTTTTCAAGACACATCTCAGACAGCCATGTAACTAAATTTAAGGAAGCTATTCCCTCTGTTCTTAACAAATTTCAGCTGCAGCACACAGTGGAGGGTTCCTACGCAAACTGCAGTCCTCTCTAGTTGACAGTTTCTTAAACTGTATTGCTCCTCTGAAAGAAAAACTACTAAAACCAAAGAGGTCAGCGCCATGGTGCAACTCAGACACATAAACATAAACAGACATTGCATAGATAAATGGCACCCAACACAGTTGGAGGAGCACTGCTCTGCATCTAAGGACATTCTAAGGATATATAAAAAGGTCATCCATGATCCCGAAGCATCATATTACTCAACATTAATACATTAATAGTATACAGATGATACACAAAATTACTTGTCAAACCAAATGAAACCAATCTGCTGGCTAAACTGATGTTCTGACAGGAACTAGGAAAAGAAATCACATATCCCCAGTACGGGCTTCTTTACACCGGCTCCCTGTAAAATCTAGAATAGAATTCAAAAACTTATAGAACTATATCGCCCAACTAGAACATTATGTTCCCAGAATCTAGATCTGCTTGTGGTTCCTAGAATCTCTTAAACCACAATGGGTGTCAGAGCGTTCAGCTGCCAGGCTCCCATCATGGAAGCCCTTCCAGTTTGGTACACATGTACATGTGTACATGTACACATGTACAACACACCCTCTCTATTTAAGAAAAGACTTAAGGTCTTCCAGTTGGGACCAGCTCCAGGCTCAGGGTCATCTTGAACCAGCCCTTAGTTATGCTGTTATGGTTCAAGACTGTTGGGGGAACTCTCTGAAATCACTCTTCTTTATCCCCCCACCCCACTTCTCTCGCTCTCAAATGCTGGTGAGAATTAACAATGACGGAGGGGAAGAGAGGGGGTCATTGTTTAATACAGGCTTGTGATAACAACAGGATATGAATGGAAGAAATGGTAAAAGCGAGTTGCACCTTTTTATATGAAAGTAAATAGCACAAACACAGCAATCCATCACTGTTTTTGTTCCTAAGTACTCTTTACTTTGAATAGACTGCATACGTCTGTATTTCAGTGTTGCAAAAGTATTCACACTAAGTCATTAAGTCACAATCAGCACTTGTTTGCAGCTCCTTTCGCAGCAATAACAGCTTCCAATCGCTTTGTATAGCCAGCGATGAGCTTTGTGCAGTGGTCCTTGGACAGTGGTCCTTGGACAGTTTCGCCCACTCCTCTTTGCAATACTGCTCCAGCTGAGTCAGGGTACTTGTTACTTGGTCAGGTTACCACATGTTCATTCGAATCAGATATGTAGATTGTGTGTAAAGTTGATTACAGACAGAAAAACAAAACGTAAACTCACTGACTCTTTAACATGAAGTTTGAAGTATGAAAATATATATTTCAAGACAAAAAACAAAAGCTAAGGCGATAACTACGAGGAAAGCTCATTGGTGGCTTGAAGAAACCCAAAATGACCTACACAGGGTTTACCTAGAATTCATGAGTTAGATCAGAAATAATAAATATCTAACCCCGAATGTACATGTAAGAAAACACGGGCTCAGTTCACATCATCTCAGTTCAAAGCAGCACCGGAACAAAGGCGCAGCCAGAGGAGGACGAGTGGCCGCTGACAGTCTCCAGACGCAGGCTAACCGACTTTTAGCTGCTGTTTGGAAAAGTGCCTGTGCCATCTGAAGTCTGCTGCTGTAGCTGTTGCAGCTATTAACGTCTGACTTCTTCATTAATATCAGCCAAGCATGTTTGACTCCACTGCAAACAGACCTTCTTCTGTTTTATTTTGTTCAACCACAGCTGCTCACGGAGGGTTTTCTTGCACCAGTAGTGTGAACCTGCACTTTCTGTCGTCACGGCAACGACAGACAACTTTACATGTACTCTCATCACATAGTCGTCAGGATAAAAAAGGTCAAACTGAATGAGTTCTTCATTTATTCTGAGCTCCTTGTTTGTCACCTGCTTCACAGCCGTAACAGCTGAGGAAGTTTCCAATGGAAAATGAATCGGCATTGTCCTGAACTGTGTTTCCATCACCCAAAAGAAGGTTTTCACTCTTACCACAGAACCTTTTCACAGGAATCCTCCTTTCCCTCTGTGGAACATGACCTTTATAAGAAACTGCAGGTAAGCTGTACGTTTTCCTCCGACAGACCGGGTTCAATTATTTACCCAATGCATTTTCATAGTGACGTCAATCTAAATGGGTTCTGTTATGAAAGATTAAACATCACCGGATGTTGATTGTTTTAAAAGACACACGTGTCACTAATGTCCCCTGAAAGCTCTGCAGAAACACACTACAGGTGACGTGGTGGTCGCGGTACAAAAACACAGTGGTGTAATAATAAGGATGCATCCTCCCTCCAAGGTGGGAGGATGCATTGATTGCCTGTGGAGGGACGGGTCTGGACACGTAACAGCGATACAATCATGGATTAAACCATGAGAACATTTAGTTAAATGTCTCACTGACCCTCCGATGTTCACATTAATGTTACTATTTCTGTTGCACATCCATTATCACCCCATCAGCACTGCAGATTGCAAATTGTCAGGAAATTGCTGCCAAGCACAGGGGGACACTGAACGCCTCGCTGGTCACACAACCACATGTACTACACAAACCACTGCAGTAGTACGAGTACAACTACAACATCACGTCACTCGTTAACAAACAAATCAGAGTTTAAATTAAAAAGCCTGATTTCTGGTCTACCTGAAACCCACCCCCCTGTTGGTCTGTCCGTCCCTGGGGGAGGGATTCCTCCTTCTGTTCCCTGAGGTTTCTGCCTTTTTTCCTTGTTAAAGGGTTTTTGGTTTTTGGGCAGTTTGTCCTCGCCCTGACTGAGGGTCAAAGGTCAGACACAAATGTAATAGTGATGTTGGATTATACAAATAAAATTACATCACCCATCCATCCGTCCATCATCCATCATCCATCCATCCATCATCCATCCATCCATCCATCATCCATCCATCATCCATCATCCATCATCCATCATCCATCTATCCATCCATCATCCATCTATCCATCTTCCATCCATCATCCATCATCCATCATCCATCTATCCATCCATCATCCATCTATCCATCTTCCATCATGGAAGATGTTGGGACAGAGAATGGAAATGCACTGATGCTTTTTGGGGCTGAAATAATAAAAAATGTAAGTTTAACTAAATTTAAGATGTTTGATGACCAATGCACCATCACTGACCAGAAACGTTAGCTCACAGTAACAGTTCTCACAGGGGAATCAGCTAAAAAAGAAACTCTGGAAGACAAAAAACTAAACATCAGTCAGCCGATTAGGTCCACATGTAAAAAACAAAATGGACTGAAATCAAAATGGAAAAATGGATTTGAGTTCTGAGAAATTAAACTTACATTTTTTATTATTTCAGCCCCAAAAGGTATCAGTGAATTTCCATTCTCTGTCCCAACATTCTAGAGACAATCTGAGCATATATGAACACCGCAAATAAAATAAAAAAAAAGAAAAAAGAAAAAAATCTCCACTGATCACAAAACAACGGGTCTGTAGTAAAACTCATTACGCATTCAAACACTCACTGGTGCTGCACAAACCATCAGCCGAACACGTATATTTGTTACATAACTTCCACTCGCTGTTTGGTCGAGAAAACGCTCTTGATGCATGTCAGACCTCATTCTACACATCTACTGATGGTGCCAAGGAGTCTAAAAGGAACTTATCTTGCATGCAAATGGAAAACATGCAAATATAGAAAACAGGATTAAGTAAACAAAACAGAGAAGCTAAAGAAATGCAGGATTGCAGCAAGAGAAGAGCATTTCCTGCAGCATTTCTGATGCTCAGGGTGACATAAGTGCATTCTTTTCACATGCCAAGTGTTATATTATTGTTTACTGGAACATTCCAGTGTGTTAGAGCTGGTGCTCTGTTTCAGCAGTCTGCCGCGGTGCCTTCAGCTTCAGTCACCAACGAACCTGTTCTTGCCCTCAGTCACCAGCAGCTCGTCAGTGACAGCTCAAACTGTTCAGTGCTGCTGCTGTTTATTTGAGTTATTTGACTTAAGTTATTTCATGCATATGCCAAAGTACATAATCTGCACATTGCTGGTTAAACCAGTTGTTCATTTTCACAATAGGACGAGGATAAATTAATAAGAGAATAAATACCAGCTGCAGTAAATTTAGGACCAAGTTTTAGAAGTGAATACGCCATAAGACCAGAGCTCAGACTCACACCGAAATGAAATGACTCTCGCATCACTGATTCGGCTCCAATCTACCGTCTAGTACGAGTGAGTCTGCAGAGGCTGACCCCTCCCTCCCTCGACACAAACCCCTCCCTTCATCTTACGTTTTTATAATATTTTTGTTTGTTTACTGTGCACCTGAACACCAGTAAGCGATGAGTGAATTTTTTCACGTGTGCATTGAGCTTTATTGATTTCCACCATCAAAACGACTGATGGTGGGGGCTTTCAGGGTCAGAGCCTCTGCGTTTGACTTCCTTCACCGGCAGCACATCAGTGACAGCTCAAACGGTGCACACTATTCACTGACGCTTTTAATTTCATCTCTTTGACCTATTTTGTGCATATGTCAAAGTACACGTATTAATCTGCACGTCTGCGTCACACCGTTTTCTATCTTCTGACATGTTTTTTATATTGTCCCTGACTTTGCCTTCATATTTGCTGTGTGAGCTCCTATCGTGGTGTCGTGCTGCTGCTGGAACTTCCCTCTGGGGCCCGTCAGCGCCTGCAGCCATTTCCTGCCACCTCTGAAATCTTAACACTAGAAGGAGCATTCAGATGAATTCTTTAAAAAACACTGACCAAGGATAAAATATTAAAAGGGTTTTTCAGTTGGACTTTTTTCACGAGCAGTTGAAAAGGCTTGTAAGAGGATTTTTGGAAATGCAATTTGTTGACTCACTAAGAGGTTATTTTCCATCCTTAAATCCTTCTGATGTAACACTACTTTTCATTTTTCACGGAACCTGACCTTCTTTCAGGTCTCAAACATCTCAAACACACATGAAATGTTCTGGAGTGGAAAAAGGTCACACATACGCTGCCGCTGAACATTTTATTTCAAACCTCTAAATGTCAGTGCAGCATGACAAGCTGTTCATGTCTACTGATGATTCTAATGACGGTTCTCATGTTCCAACGTGACAACAAGGACAAGGAAGCGAATGCTTCTGAAATGACACCACACATCAATAAAGAGAGAGAGGAAGAATGTGGGTCACACTGGCCTCAGGGTGAGTCGACCTCCTTTGGACTTCTGAGACGCTGATACGAGCTGACGTGTCATCACGGAGCCGAACGTCCCGATCAGTCCGAGCAGATGAGGATCAAACAATCTGAAGTTTATCAAGCTGATCCGGTGCGAACAGGACAAACTGGGGAAGAGTCTCACTGGGTGGACTGACACGTTGAACGTAGACTCTGATGGGTCACAGAGAGAGGGACAGCCGAGAACCACCGTCAACGCAGGAGTCTACCAAAAATACAGTGAGCGCTATTCCTCGTCTCCTGCTCATCGACCATGAAGTCCAGATGTTTGGTGTCTGGTGAGAACAGCTGCACACGGCGACCTGCCACAGAACAGGCAGCTAGCTCACAATGTCCTCCGTTGTTTACGCATTTGTGACACATATAAAACAATGTGAGGACAGTTTCACACAGCCGATGTTGAGACTTGATGTTGAGGAGGAACGGTTGTGATGGAAAACGACCGGCTGATGTCACTCGTCACCATCAGTCTTAACAACATCATCACCATGTCTTTTGTTTCAGCCCAGCTGCTCGAGGCAGAAGGCCATCCACATGGAGGTTTCCGAGCCTGTAACAGGAAGTTGTTCCTCTCCTCCATCACTCAGAGCTGTTCTTGTGCTTGCTGGTTTCCAGTAGAACAGTCAGTGTGCTGAGTGTCAGGGGGGGAACTGCTGTTGCTGGACCTGACCAAGGAGAAACCACATTCGCTGATGAGAGCAACATCAGAAAAGTGCTGATCCACCTCATACCACAGAGGAGGTGATGACATGGAGGTTGGATCTATTTCAATGTACACACAAGTACTTGATGAACATGTTCATGACTAAACTTTAAAAGTCATTTGAGGTCCGTCAACCACAACAAGATTCTCATCAGCTGCATGTGCTGGTGCGGAGCAGCAGGCGGAGTCAAAAGACATCACCTGCAGGGTCGTGCACTGCTACATGAGAACATGTACTATGTAGTATGTGAACAGACCCTTTAAGACAATACAACTACGTTTGTCCTTAAACACAACGGCAACAAACAATGTGTCTCACTTAACGATACTTCGTTGTATTTGTATGAAGCAACAGGTACGTGTAGATTTTAAATGGAGCCTGCATGTGTCAAATGGTGTAAAGCAACAAGGAACAAGGAACACGTGTTCAGAGGAAATGTGGACACTTAACCATCAAGCATCAGAGGGTCCAGGTCTCTCAGACTGAAAAAAAATCAAGACGTGGCACGTCTTGCTGCCTCAGAGGTCAGAGGTCACAGGAACAGTGTGTGCGTGATTTATTTCCATATGAATTCTTGAACTGGATTAATGCTCCTGCGTTGAACTGAGGTGGATATCGAAGCCTCTGTGAGTGTCTGACGCAGTCATGAGCATTTATACGTGTGCCTCTGTGTCCGCATCGAATCCCGCTGTGTTTCAGTTTTAGTTCGGTGTCATAACGGGTGATATGGACCTTGTACTGTTGGTACACAGTCGATTTGACACAGAAGCATAAATCCTAAATAAACAAAATCAATGTACATAACAGCCAACACTTTCAGTCAGGACATGATTCAAGTTCTACCTATAAAACAGCTTTGGACCACATAGACAGAGTCTACAGATTGTTTCTATGTCACATCAAACAAATTCTGTCCTCATGTACTGTGATAACACTGACTAACATGCACAGATACCACAAGGCTTCTACGCCCGCTGAGGAGAGTCTGTGAGGGTCTGTCCCACTGTCCTGCTTCCATTCTTCAGAATCCCCTCCGTGGTCACATGACCCACATTCACCACTGATGTTTTTGCGACACCAATGTCAGAGTCCTCGGCCTGAGGCTCTAAGAATGCCACCCTCTTCCCATTGGACCGCCGCTGCCCTGACTCCACCTCGCTGGGGTCCGAGCAGAGGGTCAGCGCTCTTCCCCCGCACCCTCTCGATGCCCCGCCCCGGCCTTCCCGGCATCGACACGGGGTGAGGTAGAGGTAGAGCAGCACCAGGATGATGCTGACCACACAGGACGCCAGAGTAGTGAAAGCAGTGTTGAAATGTTCGGCCCCAGTGCGATTGGTCCAGCCGCCGGAGGACACAACACTCACGTTTCCCACAACCACACTGACATCCAGGGAACCGTACGGGTCGTAGTGGCGCTGGCGGGCAGTCACACACACATATGTGCCTGTGTCCTCTATCAGTGCTCCTCGCACCTCCAGGGTGCCATTGGGCAGGACAATGAGATGTGACCCTGGGTCATTAGCTGAGGAATTCAACACAGTATTTGGAGTAACCCAAAACACTGCCGGCCTCCTCTGGACTGGCACTGCCAGCCCCGGACACGGAACCCACAGCCACGAACCTGGCTCTGCTTGGTAGGTTTCAGCATTAAGGGCCATGACTGACGTTCCTTCCTGGCTACAATTTGGTTTTGGTCCTTTGTCGTGGCTACATGGGTATTCATCTTTGAAGTCCACCAGGGGGCGATACTGTTTCCACATCCAGAACTCCAGCAAGGCCAGTAGAGCACAGTCGCACACCAGCGGGTTCCCCTGCAAATAAATTCCACCTTGTCTGCTGAGAGAAAGCAGAGTCTGGACAGACACGTCTGAGATCCTGTTGGACGACACATCCAGAAAGGTCACGTTCCGAGGGCCTCCTGGATCCGTGTAGAGACCCAGCGGGAGCTCCGTCAGCCTGTTCCCAGACAGGTAGACCTTCAGCAGGCTTTGAAGACCACCGAAGGCTCCTGGACTGATGAGGACAATCTGGTTGCCAAACAACAGCAGCTCTTTTAGCTGCTTCAGTCCAGTGAACGTGTCAACGTTCAGCACTGTCAGACTGTTGGAGGAGAGGTCGAGGTGGAGGAGATGCGGCATTAAAGTGAAGGGGTGATCCTCAATTTTGGAGATGGAATTCCAGCTGAGAACCAGCGTCGCCAACCGGGTAAATGGCGTGGGTATCCAATCAGCCGGCAGCACGGTGAGGGAATTGTGGCTCAGGTCCAACCATGTGGCATAGCTGGGCAGGTCAAAGGGCGGCGTGGACAGATTGCGGCCACTGCATGAAATGATATCACTGGCACAAAGGCAGGACGGTGAGCAAGTAGCGCCGCACGGATGGAAACGGAGACACAGGGAGAGCAGCAAGGCAACAACGCAACCGCTGCCACCAACACTGGTCTTCAGCAGGAGCAGTGACGCAACGGGACACATCCTGGTTTCCCCTCAGGACGGGATCTCAGGTTACCGTCTCACCGAGCACAAACATGTCAGGTTTACTAGGATCAGATGGTGGGAGCTGAAAAGAAACAGAAGCAAAGCAACAACAATGTTAATACCTTTAGTACACACACACACACACACACACTACTGGTCAACGGTGTTAGAACACCCCAACGTCTCCAGAATTCTATTGTCAACGGTGCAGTTGAATGTCACAGTGTACTCTGAAGAAACTTTGGACCATCAAACGTCTCCATGTTTGACAGTTGATGTGACACACTGGTGGTGCTTCATGGCCCAGGCTGGAAGAAGGAAGAAGGACTGGAAAAGGTCTTCTGGAATCTTCATCATAACTGTAGTACTGTAGTACTAAATCAAATAAAAACATATTTTAAATGAAATAGCCTTTGAACTAAAATTAATTTTCTTTCTGAAATAAATATATTCATATTAAAAAAGTACAATATCAACATGTTTCCTGGTACCTGATGTCCCTACGGACAGAGGGACGTCCTCTGATTGGTCCGTCCTCTGATTGGTCCCTACAGACGGAGGGACGTCCTCTGATTGGTCCATCCTCTGATTGGTCCGTCCTCTGATTGGTCCCTACAGACGGAGGGACGTCCTCTGATTGGTCCGTCCTCTGATTGGTCCGTCCTCTGATTGGTCCCTACAGACGGAGGGACGTCCTCTCATTGGTCCGTCCACTGATTGGTCCGTCCTCTGATTGGTCCGTCCTCTGATTGGTCCCTACAGACGGAGGGACGTCCTCTGATTGGTCCGTCCTCTGATTGGTCCGTCCTCTGATTGGTCCCTACAGAGGGACGTCCTCTCATCGGTCTCTTTCCTGTTTCTCATCACGTTCTCATTCATCATGTCTGCTGTGTTAAACACACACTTTGTCCCTTCATGACGAACAGACGGATCAGTGATTTCTGGTCGGTTAGCAGAACCGATATCGATATATGTGATATATCATTTTCAAAATGTATCGTATCATCATGCTGTAATATGACCTTACCAGTGCTGATGTACTTGTAGTACTGCTATGGATTTTAGCTCGGAGTGTTTCTAATCATTTCTAAAGTTCTCTGCAGACATACAGTATACGAAGGACCAAGTACAGGGAACATGTTCCTTTTACAGTTGCTATTTTCAATATGTCATGACATGATCAGTCTGTGAGTGTTTCTTTTTTAAATTCTCAGAGTATCAAAACCATTTATGGAACAAATCAACTCGTGTGAACAGGTTCCTTCTTTAGCAAATACACACGATGATTCCACACACGCGGCTGAGCAGAAGAAGAAGAAGTGAATTCTGATGAGAACTGACAAGTGTTTTCAAATGTGTGTCAGTGTGAGAACACTGCTCCTCAGAATGTCCCGGACGGAGTGAAGCTCACCTCAGTCACCTGCTGCTGAGATCCACAGCATCTTCAGCTGCAGCTCAGATCAGCTGGTGTCAGCGCGAACCATCCGAGACCACGTCCTCCGGGGCAGTCCTGGGTCTCCGTCCTCCGGGGCTGTCCTCCGGAGATGTCCTCGGTCTCCTCCGTCCACCGTAAGCTCCGTTTCCTCTGTGTGAACTGTTCACCTGCAGGTCGGTTCGTTGCCTCTGTGGGAGGATCCAGATGAAACGAGCACCAATAGGGATGCTCTGTGTGTGTGTGTGTGTGTGTGCGTGCGTGTGTGTGTGTGTGTGTGTGTGTGTGTGCATGTGTGTGTGTGTGTGTGTGCGTGCGTGCGTGTGCGTGTGTGTGAGAGAGAGAAATGGACACTACCTGCAGTCCTTCTCCGGGTAAAATACGTGTCTGTCATTAGTGTGAGTACACAGACATGTTCACAGTGCTTTTTTATTGCTTTTTTAAAAAAACAGTGAGTGTGAGAGAATGAATTCAATTCACTTTTATTCTCTTTGCAGGAAGAGAGCAGCCGGAGATGTTCCATGATTAATGTGAATTTTTGTGATCAACATCAACCTGAATTGCTGACTCATTTCATATTTGGTCACCTTCTGGAAGTTCTTCGTCAATCAACAACCTTCCTTGATTTTATTATTATTATTATTATTATTATTATTATTATTATTATTATTATTATTATTATTATTATTATGTTTTTTGAAAAACCACAAATGAAGCCAAAGGATCTTGATCACCCCCTGGTGGTTCACTGACTGTCCAGGATGAGCCGAAGCAAACATCTGGTTTTCACTTAACGGTTCTCTCATTGAAAGATGTTCGACTTTTCACTTTCTGGAGCGTTACAAAATAAAATCTGGGGTTTATTCATATTTTGGGGTTTATTCATATTATGATTGACAGCTGCCCTGACACAGACTCGTCTTATTTGTTTCAAAATGTGAAAAATGTTCAGCTTTCAACTGACTTGACCTGTAAGTCCAGGGGCTCTATTTAGACCAACAGGCCAAAGGGCGACGCAGGGCGCCAGACGCAGGGCGCCAGACGCAGGGCGCCAGACGCAGGGCACATGGGGGTGTTCCAGTCTACTGGTCCAACTCAGATCAGCTGGAACAACGTCCAAAGGGGTTGGATTGAACCTCTGAGTTAGTCAGAGGGGTGTGACGGGTGTGTTGGAACATGCCATGAACCAATCAGATTGTCAGCTCCCCTCCCCTGTAAATATAAACCCTGCCGTGCGTCTCGGCGGATCACTTAGATGTTAGTTAGATGACATGGAGGAGGATCTACCAACAGAACCTTGCTGTTCACCCCCGTGCTGGTGCGTGAAGTGAAAGCACGTCAGGAGATCATCTATGGGGACAGCAAGACTTTGTCCTCCTGCATCCACCATAGCTCCTCTCCCCCGGCCACGCCCCCAGGTCGCATCCAGCCGTCAGCTCATGTAACGCGTCCATCGGTGGGCCAGGACCTGGTAAGTTCGTCAGGAGAGGTATGTGCTGATGTGGGTCCTGTCAGATGTCCATGGGTCCTGTCAGATGTCCATCACAATTACTGAGGCTAACCAGTGTGTATGTACATCATGGTTTGTTGGTGATTTACCTTTGGTATAGACCTTCTACACCTCCGTACGGTCACGTTTCGTTCTTTCTTTCTCTATCTGTCGGTGTTGGTTTCCATATTGACAGACACCATCTACCTGACAGGTGTCTTTAAATACCTGCGTGTGATTGGTCGGATGGTTTCATTCGTCTTTATTACAATTTAAGATGATAATTACTGCCCCCAGATACACCCCTCCAATTGGAGGAGTTTAAGTATCTTGTTCTTGTTCATGAGTGAGGGAAGGATGGAGCGTGAGTTTGACAGGTGATTGATGGGCGCTGTGGTCTCTGTACCGGTCCGTCATGGTGAAGAAGGAGCTGAGCCGAAAGATGAAGCTCTCGCTCTACTGATCAGTGTACGTTCCTACCCCCACTTATGGTCATGAACTTTGGATCGTGACCGAAATCAGTTCCCTTCATAGGGTGGCGGGGTCCCTTAGAGATAGGGTGAGGAGCTCGGAGTAGAGCCGCTGCTCCTCCACATCGAGACGAGCCAGCTGAGGTGGCTCGGGCATCTGTATCGGATGCCCCCAAGACGCTCCCTAGGGAGCTGTTCCAGGCATGTCCCACGGGGAGGACACCCCAGGGAAGACCCAGGACACGCTGGAGTGACTAAGTAACTTGGCTGGCTTGGGAACGCCTCGGGGTCCTCCTGGAAGAGCTGGAGGAGGTGGTAGGGGAGAGGGAGGTCTGGGCGTCCCTTCTCAGGCTGCTGCCCCCACGACCTGTCCCTGTCAGACATTCATGTTTTGCTTTTTTTCTCCTTTGTTTCTCCAGTGTCGGTGGTGGAGGTGTGGCCAGGCTGAGCGGGGAGCAGTCAGCGCACCTGACTCTGATCACCGCGCTGATTGCTCCCACTGCCAGACTGATGTCGTCACACATTTAACAGTCCACACCCTCAGAACCCATTTAGAATATATTATTTGTGTATGTATGAGTTGTGTCTTTTAGTGTATTTTATTCTATGTGAAGTTTTTAAGACCAGAAAGTATCTTTGGTTACTTTTGAAGGGTGTTCTACAAGTACGACAAAGGTTTGTTGTTACTGTTGTTATTTGTAAAACAGCTGGTAAATGTGTGTTCTTGTAGTCTGATGTGTCTTCAGCCTCAGGTGAGCACATGACGTATGAACGTGTTTGGTGTGACAGAAACCAATCTCTCAATGACCGGTAATGTTCTGACTGTCAGTTACGTCCGTCTGTCGCTGGTATTTACGGGAACCAGTGGGATGGTAAAGATCAGCTGCAGTGACGTTGGAGGCGTTTCTGGCTCAAATCTGAGGGTTTCACAGTTCCCACATGTGCAATCACCCATCCTGAGCTGAAATGTTTACTTGCACGTGGCTCACAAATTTAGGTCTAAATGTCCAGTTTAATATTTCACTGGTCAGTACGGGAACTCACTGCTGCTGTGTATTGATATCACCTTGACTGCTGAGCTTATTACTACTATTACTAGATAGATAGATGATCAATAGATAGATCGATCTGTACAAGTATCCCACACGTAGTATCCAAAATAATCAAACTCCCCACCCCCAGTCTGTCAGAAGCAGATGAACTCGCCATCACACGCCGAGCACATGCAATAGTAAACAGCCCGACCATCCCCTGAACCAATTCACACTTCACACTTCCCTCTGGCCACAGGTACAGAACACTGGACTGGAAAAGAAGTAATCCACAGAGGTAAATCCACGTCGACCTGATATTTCACCTTTGGACACTGTAGTTGTGATGTCTATGCTGTTAGATCTGACTGTAAGTGTGTGTGTTTGTCATTATTACCTGTTATTTGTTGTTATTTGTCATGCTGCACTACAACATGCCTCAACTTGGATGTGTGAAAACAATTATTCCCATGGGACATTAAAGAACCTAAGTACTTTATGAACATTATGCACACCCACCACCCGTAACCGGATGAGTGGAAGAAGAGGAATGAATGGTTCCTGTTACTATGTCAAGTAGCTGACATTTCTAAAGAGAACGACCCCCCCATACTGCCTTGTTGTTTGCACTTGTTGTATTTATGTGTTTTAGTTGGGTCGTGCAGTTCAACTCACAGCGGATCTACTAAGGTACTAAGGTATCACAAATACATTAAGTAACAGGTGTCTGGAACAGACAAATATAGTATTTCACTCCATGATGAAAACAACTTTGGGCCCGTGGGCCATGCGTGTCCTGTAGTTCTGTTACTTTTCACACGTTCTGCAAATTGTGATGCTGTCCCACGTGATTATTAAAGGAAAAACAGAGAGTCCGATTTAAAGCTGAGGTGATGTGTCTGCGTTGAATTACAGTCTACTCCACCAGGACTGTCACGTCTGTGTGTGTGTGTGTGTGTGTGTGTGTGTTTATCTGGTTCTCAAGGGTTAGTGACTGAACGTGAGTAGAACTTGTTACCGCACTAACTACACCAAGATGGCCTTTAGGACTGGAAGGATTTTTTTTATTAGTTTGGATGGGGTTCATCGCTTCTTTGTCTGATGAAGACACTCTCACAGAAGAAATCAGTTTCCATGTGGTTTGTGACAATCAGTCGATGTCATTAGCTGAAAGCAGCAGTGAGTGAAGTCTGCTTCTTGTTGCTGTCTAATCAGAACGGCCATGATGAGCTCTCCACCCAGGACCCTGTGTAAAAAATCTCGATGTTTCCATGGCGCCGGTCATCAAAGGGGACGGCCCCCAGGGAATTTACAGTCCATCTTCACACCAGAAATCACACAGTCAGACCTGCTGGTGCATGAGGAGGGAACAACGCTTCTTTCTCCTCTTTCAAATCCAGAATTTTCCCTAGATGTGTGGAACAGAATGCACACTGTGAATTTCCATTTTCCAATAACACGGTTCAGGGACTTTCATCATGCTACTGCGTGCTTCGGGTGGTTAAAGGCAGCTAATTGTATCTGGTTTCCATCCCAGGTGTAAAATAGTCACTGATTACACGACTCCTGTGTCCTGGGAGCTGGCAGCAGCTGAAACGACGTGACGAGGACGGAGTGTTTGTCCATCAGCCGGCTGTCCGTCCGCTTGTCCTCGCTCAGGCACAGAACATATGTTGGTGTTTAAAGAAACAGTCAACGTCAGACTTACATTGTCAGGAGTTTAATTTGACAGGAAACACTATCAGCACATCTGAGCCGGGCAACTGAAGCAGCTGCATCAGCATCCGATTTCTATATTTAATTCGTTGTTTTTGGAAATGGAACAAGTTGAATCAAGAGAGGAAATTGGTCACATTAACGTTTCCTGTCAGGCGACTGACTTGTTGCATACTGATGCTGTCACTGACAGCCTCAACGTATCCTTAGCTAGCTTCACATGACCTTGTCTAACCTGACTAATTCTAACCTCAACCTAACCGACCCACCACTGACATGTCATCATCATCCATCTACAGAGTTTGAGAAAATACTGCAGGTTTATTGTGAAGAAGAAGTGCACGTCTCTCAGCAATAACTGTCTCCATTTGCAGCTCTTGCACGTGAAGGGCTGAGTATGCAGACAGGCTGGACTCGGCCGACATCATCTGATGAGGAGAAACATCCATCCAGTGCTCAGGTCAAACACTCAGGAGAGATTTTAGCAGCGAATTCTTCCTTTTCCCCTCACAGCTCATGAAACTGTTGACAGTGGTGGATGGAGTGGGATGTGACTCAGTCCTGATCCCGAACATCCCACATGAAAATGATGATTTTTTTTTTTCAAACATATGATTAAAGTGAGGTTCAGGGGGAGCACTGTCAGACAAATGACAACTGTTCACACAGTATGTCTTTGCCTCTCACTGGTCAGTGCAGCTGTGTGTGCGTGTGTGTGTGTGTTTGTGTTAATGATGAGTCTGGAGACTGACACACAGCTGAGGAGCTGCATGAGTGCTTTTAATGGAAGGGCCTGCCATACTTGATTGGGTATAGTTCAGTACAGATAGGCCACAATTACAGAGGGTGGTTCGTGTGTATGGTGTGTGTGTGTGTGTGTGAGTGAGTGAGTGAGAGAGGGAGGGAGGGAGGGAGGGAGAAATTCCAGTTGCAGCAAGCTCATCCACAGTCAGAGAACACATTCTAAAAGTGTTGTCACTGACTAATGGCTGTAGTTTGATTTGGATATGTGGATCACACACACACACACACACACACACATCATGTATTCATGTATTGACAGGGGGTGCGGTTGAGGCGACACTGAACGACTGAGGAGCAGTGATGTACAGTACAACAGAACTGTTCCACCTCAATATTCATCCAAATACACTCATGTGCTTCCTGCTCATTGGTCAGATTTGTAAATGTAGTAAAACTGTTCACATTTACTGTCATGATGAAGTACTGTAATTACTGAATAATAACAACTTCTAATGTGGCACATGCGTGTACCGTGATTAAATATAAGCATGTAGATAGGAACTAGGGCAGACCTGGGATGACACAGAGGATATCTAGGAGGACAAACTTGAGCTGCACAGGGACGTTGAAGCTGAAAGAGCCAATCGTACTGGCCGACTGTTTGCAGGTGTCAGCCAACCCAGACCCATCGGGGTTCATTTTTCAAGATTCAAGGATACGTCAAATGTTCTGCAGAAAGACAAAAATCTGAAAGGGTCCAGTCGACATACAATCTAGTGTATCAATGAGAACGACACCACAGCGTCTCAAATGAAATGAAACTACTCCCCAAGTTCAGGGAGGCAACAGCACCCAGAGACAACTTCATGGTATGAACGTGTTCACTTGGAAAACCAACCACTGTTAAACTACCAAGAAGGAGTAGACCTCAACTAAATGTATGCAGATGAAGAAACGTGACTTTCTCTTGGAGATCTATTTAGTATCTATCTATCTATTATCTATCTATCTATCTATCTATTATCTATCTATCTATCTATCTGAGGACAGATGGGCACCATGGACAGATGATGAGCTGAGGAAACTGATGTCCATGCATGAGAATGCAAAAAGGGTTGTACATGGAACTAGTGCTCAAATTGTATCGGCAACATTATTGTAAACTACAAAATGCTGGAGTTAAACTTCATTTTTCATCTTCTTCTGGTTCCGGGTCGTGGTTGTTCTGGGTCTGATCTCAGCTGTCAACAGGTGAACATCAGGGTCCGTCCTGGACCAGTCACAAGCTGAAGGAGGACAGACAACCAGCTGTGGGTGATTACCAGGGACCAATTCCCCTCAGCATGCTGTTGGAGGTGGGGGGGAGGGGTACCTGGAGAGACACGGGGAGAGAATGAAAACTGCACACAGAAAGATTCAACCCTGGGACCTTCTTGCTATGAGGCAACAGTGCTAACCACTGCACCACCATGTTGGCCACGTAGGTAAACTTAACTGATGTAAAAAACGGAATATTTCCTACAGTAACATTAGTGAGACAAAGATGGTGAGAAATGGTACTGCCTCCTTCATAGAAACACAAGGCACATTGATCACTGCACCACAAGACATTCCATTATATAATCCTTCAGTAAAACCAGAAAAAAATTGGGGAAAAACCAAAAAACAGCTGTTTTTCTTTATATATGTGTCCTTTGATGTCTCACAGTCTCATGTTTGATGTTTCACATCAAAGATACAGATAGTGGGAAATGTCATGAGTGCAAAAGAAGACATGGAGCCACAATCATAAAGGATTGTTCTATGACAGGAAAGAAGTTCACGTTAAGTTGTGTCTGTTATCCCTCGCTGTGCAGGGGTTTGGAAAGAGGCTGCTGAAGGATAGTCGATCTGCCCTCACAGGTCCCAACAGTCGTCCAGTCAACCTGTGTTGACTCAGTTACCAGAGAAAATGGTTGATATTCAAGTTGAAGATGAATTCACATGCAACCACTTATTCACGTAAGTAACCAACATGCATTCAACGACTGAACTAGTACAGCATTGGCCCAAAAGACTGACGACTGGCTGAGAAGCATGAAAAGAAAAGATCAGTATCATCAGACTTCAGCGCTGCTGTTGACTTCATTGATCATTGAAAAACTAGAAAAACCCAGTGGTTTTTGTGTTGAATCGACTGGTTAGTCGTAAATGATGAGTTACCTGCGTGGCTTGTAAATGATCCTTGACTACGTTTGTCTTTAGATGGAAAACCAACTGAGCACGTTGGTAAAACCAAGATACTTGAAATAGTTTTGGATACTTAACTGACATGGTCCAAACATATTGATCATATTACCAATAAAATGGGTAAAAATATTTCCTGTAGTATGAAAGTATTTACCACCAGACTCTTTGCATCACGTCAACACATACTGGCCACAGAAATGTAAGCAAACACGCCAGCACACAGTCAAGATCTGTTTACCTCAAAGCTGTGACCTGATTACAGGACTGTCAAACTGTCATGAAATGAAATGAGCAGAAATATTAACGCGGTTTATACCCCCCAAACGAACCTGGTCACATTTCTGTTCAACTGAGATGTATCAAACAATGTCAGTGACGTGTCTGAGGAAGACTGGTTTTCTATTTGGGCCAGATGAAAACTATAGATTCATACGTGAGTTCAGTTGAGAGAACATGATAAGACACATTGTGACACTGAAACTGAAGATTGATACAACAACGCTCTCAAGGACAAGATCAATGCTGGAGGAACTGTGACAACCACATGGCTGAAGCCTGAGAGATGAAATAATATGTACCTGAATAAATATTTACGTCTGGCCCTGAAGTACCTCGTTGTTCATCTTCTGCTCAGATACGTCTGTATTTTTTAAATATATCAAAATACACTAAAAATATGTGAAATGAAAACAGACAAAATCACAAGAACTACTTAAGACTGCATCCAGAATCACTTCCAATACTTTTATAGACCTGAGACAAATCCTTTTAACGTAAAGACTTCCACTGCAGAGAGGGTGTAGACTGTATGTGTGTACAAATGACTGTAGTAATTTGAATGTAGCTGTATTTTATGCCTAAATTCCGCTCCCCTCCAGTGTGTATTATCTTAGTCATGTGACACATACAATGTAGTGTTGTAGCCAGCAAAAGTGCAGTTTTGTTGTTCTGCACCTGAATCACTGAGCAGCTCACGTTCCTTCCCCCTTCACAAGCTCCTTCACATCTCATCTTTGTGAGTGTATGTTGACGCAAATAATTCATGTGGTACCTCGAGGGGCGCAGGGCTCGGACCGTTGAGAGCCTTCAGCCCACCGTTTTCACTGCAGCTACTTCAGAGATAATTGGTGATGTGCTAATATAACAATGTGTATTATAATAGTGTGCGTATGTGTTTCTCATCAAAGGCTTAAACTGACATGTGACTATGTGCCCTTTGACCCTGTTTGATGTTAAAGGGGTCGAAACCTAAAACCAGCACATTAACTCCCTTCCCCAACCACACACACACACACACGTAGAAATGTTAGTTATTTCAGTTTGAAAAAAAAAAGCATGTAAGTAAAATGTAATAACCCATGTTTCAAATGTAATCTGTCTTGATTATAGCTGCTTCTTTTTTGTAATCTGATTATGTAATCCTGACTACATGATGTAATCTGTTTCCAACCAACAAGAGCACCTTCAGCTTCTGCTTAGGCAAACGTCACCCTTCCTGCGTTAGAAACAGGCATCAGACGTCACGTGGCTCACAAACATGCAGGTGATCGTGATAAGATGACGACAGATTGAAAAACAAAGCAATAAAATCAGAGTTTGTTCTTCGAGTCCAGTAAAGCTGCTCTGCTGCTGCTGCTGCTGCCGACCGACAGATATTCTCCATTACTGTAATGACTTGTGTTGTTTCAACATCAGCACTACAAAAAATAAAGTGATAGTGATGATCCAAAGTGGATTGATATTGTGCTATTACAAAAAGCATCACTCTTCATCATAGTACAGGATCAAAAGAGGGGGGAAGAGAACAAGCGTTTCACAATTTAAATATAAGAAAACATCATTTATACCATGGTCGTTGTGGTCAATGCTCTTTAAAACTGTTTAACCCACATGTAGTCAGGCTCATGTTCAACATTTCTAATGTCCATCCACAGCACAACCTGTTACATTGGCAACATCAAGCAGCACACGAGCAGCGCAGCTGTCAGCGGTAACAGCAACTGCAGATTTCAGTGACAGCCTTAAAATGGACTGGACATTTGACGAGCACAACAAACAAAATTGATGAGTTTTGACGTGGTGTGTAGGTAGGACGTAGGTGTGTGTTAAATGGTTTTAAGACACAACACAGGGGTGAAGAACCACCCAACGTGAGTTCGGGCTGGATAACACAGAAACATAAACTAATCATTTCTGTTTCTTTGGCCCATGATAATGGTATAAGGGGTTAATGAACGGGCAGGCGTGTGTATGTCTAACCCTAACGGGACCATCCGCCACATACACCTGAAGCACCCTCTATTGGATGGAAACACGGCTCTAGACTTTCTTCTTCTCCCTCTAACTAGTGTGTGCGTGTGTGCATGTGCTTGTGAGCTTGCTCACAGGGTGTTGTGATGCATTCAGTGCAGCATGCTAGAGAACCATCGTATGGAGAGATGACTTCCCTGCCCTTGTCCTTGCCTCTGGCCAACCCATCCCCGTGGGTAAAGGAAGCAGTCTGTAAGATGTCTTCGGTCAGAACATAGCCTTTCTATCGCCAAGATCTCTCCCTTGCCTCCCAGTGGCAGCACACAGTAACTGGAGTCTTGCGACTCCAGGCTAAATGGTGGGGGGGGTCGCAGGAAGCAGTGGGCCCTACCATCTACCGACTACCCCACTGCCTTGTGGGTACCTATAAGGCTATGGGAGTAAATCCAGACACATGATCTGTGCACCGGGAACACACATTGGGCAGGATTCCGACAAATTGGATCACTGGCAGTCCCCTGCTCACCTCACTGCTCACTCACCTGAAGGTGGTCTCAAGTTTTTTCTTGTGTCACTGGAAACCGGTGGGTGTGGCCAAGTTGTTGCGGGAAGGAACCGCGCACCCCATCCCTCAGGCTTATCCATTCTTTGTGCAGGCTTTCTTTCTGTAATGTCCTCTTGCATTGGGATAGAGTGATGGGGGTAGGTCAAGGTTGTGGCTAGGAGCTTTCAGCTTGAGTCCTACACAGAGGCAGCATGCAAGATCTCCCTTTGACAGTGGCCCATGTGACTGAGCAGCTCTATTTAGGGGCCACACTACTCACACCAACAGGGGAAGGACCTATAAAAGGTGGCCTACAGGCATCTCACTCCTGCAGTCAAAACCACAAGAAACCAAAGTTTATGACTATGAAGCTGACCACATGGAATGTCCGTACCTTCCTTGACAGTCAAGTTGAGACTGGGAGACCCCGCAGACGGGCTGCTCTCATTGCACATGAGCTCAAGAGGTGTAACATCAACATCACAGCACTCGCTGAGACCCACTGAGACTTACTCACAAAGGTTGGTGAAGGCTCCACCTTCTTCTGGAAAGGTCTCCCAGAAGGTGAACGCAGGCTCCGCAGAGTCCGCAGAGCTTTGCCATAAAATCAAGCTGCTGAGTATCATCCCGGAGTCTCCTCAAGGCATCAGCGAACAACCCGTGACCTGGTGAAAGCCTACAACGCTACTCAGTGCCTCTGCTCCCACCCTGGATGTTAAATGTGTAATAGTATGTATATGTATGTATAGAAATTCTGAATATGGGCCTGGTGGACAGTACACTATAAAACTACACTACACTATAATGATTACTAGTGGTTGTGTTTTCCACACTGGATGTGAAAGACTGAGGACTACGCTTTCAAAGGAGCTGTATCTGGGTTTAGCATGGGGGTTCATCTGTAAAGCTCATAGATGGCTGCAACACCCCCTCCACAGCCGGTCTTACAAGGAATGTGTGTGTTAGTGTGGCTGGGCAGCATGGATTCATTCATTCATTCATTTTCTGCCGCTTAATCCGGTTACGGGTCACGGGTGTGCTGGAGCCTATCCCAGCTGTCAATGGGCAAAAGGTGGGGTACACCCTGGACCAGTCGCCAGCTCATCGCAGGGCCACATGAAAGACAGACAACCAAGCATGGATTCATTAAGACTGATATATTCATCAGGGCGCAATCATGTTTCTGTGAGAAAACACATGCTGAGTTCCCGATCGGATATAGGTTCATTAATTAATAGTGCTTTGGATGACAGTGATCGAATATCGAGGAGACCACATTTAATCATTTCGTGTTTAAGTAGATTTGTGTTGGTGTTTTTTTTAAATTTTAGATTAGATCACTGTGGGATATTCCACCTCTGCTTGATTTATATTTAATATATGCAGGTGGTCGGGGGAAACAGTCTCTATAGGATTCTGGGTGGATGAATGCCATCTCTTCTCACGAGACCAGATATTCCCTAGAAAGGCTGCCAGTTGTCTAAGAAACCCACATCATTATTGGGACACCACCTCAAAAGCCAGCGACGGAGTGAAGATGTGCAGCTAAACGTGTCACCACTAGTGTTCATTTCGTCAGACGAAACAAGACGAAATATGTTTGTCAACGATGCTTTTCCCCATGACTAAGACGAGACGATGACGAAACGGCCCAATGCTGTAAAAACATTGACTAAAAATATGTTCATAAGCGTTATTGTTGACGAATAAAAACAAGACTAAACTGTTATGCAACAAATAAAAAATAAATAAAACTCCCTCCTCGTTTTCGTCTACATCCAGACCAGCTGCGATGTGTCTGAGCCAGCAGTTGTTTTACGTTCACAACATTACTTATCCTGCGCTGTGCCCCTGTGGCTTAAAAAGAAAACTGCAGCAGGAGGAACACAGAAAACAAGCTGCCTGCAGTCATGCTTGGAAGGAAGAGACGGCTGGACGTTTGGTCACATTTTAAGTATGTTGAAACAGAAAACAAATCACAATGCATGATTCTGCAGGATGGGAATATTTGCGGGACATAAGTCGCTGGCAAAAACACTACAAACCTGAAGAGGCATTTATCCCTAAACCACCCAAATATTAAGGTAAGCTAACTAATTAAGGTAGTAGCAGCTAGCACCCAAGCTTTATCTGAACAACAACTGTTCTTTGTTACCTCATTCCTTAAATAAACTGTTAACTTTAGCTATCTGTGCATCGCTGGGACATATCGTTGGGCAGAATAAACAGTCTCAGCAGTAGCAACACCTCCTAGCTAATAAGCTGATAAACGTAGCTCATATTGTCTTTTGTAATGTGAAGTTCAACTTTGACTGCAGTAGCCAGGTGCGAAAATCCCTTTTCATTGTTTGGGGAGGACAATAAACAGGGAAATTTCAGAGAGAAATTTCATTGGGGGGACATCTTAATACAAAATTTGGCGGTTGGAGGGTTAATCATCCTTAGTGGTCTGTAGTTCGTGTGTGCGTATTTGTGTGCATGCGCCACTCCAGAAGGGGGCCATCTGGTGTTTAGAGTAAAAAAGTGCATACTCGTCAAAACTCGTCATGTGGCAGTGAGTGGGTTAACAAATGTAACTATACTGTTAGAAAAAAATTTGTGTTTAGAACAGGATTTTTTTTGGGGGGGGGGGGGGGCATGACCCCTGTGTCCCCCCCGGGATTTGCGCCCCTCAACATTGCTGGCGTTTGCTAGCTAGATCAACGCCAGTCAACTTTATTTCCGTGGGCACAACGTGTTAACCATACCGATATGATTGGGTGAGAAGCTTCTGCTTAGAATGTTTGCAAACGGTCAATTGTATGTAGAAGATGGCTTAACAGATCGGCTATAGGCTATTAGTTGATTATATAGGCTTGCATATCATCACATATTGGATGTCATTTTGTACTGTAACTATATGTGTCTTGATTGTATGCTTGTCACCCTTATTTTTTTTTACTAACACTTGTATACTGCTGTATAGCATTTTATGACAACTGATAGTATTTATTCTCATGCTAGATTTCAGATGTCGTCAAGCCAACATCCAAAGAGAGCCCATCTGTCTCAACTGCTTTCTTCTCTCACTTGAAGTACAAAGTAGATTCCCAAGAACAACGCATCAGAGAGGAAAGCCATAGCAAAATGGATTGCCCGGACAGGCCATCCTCTACGAACGATTGAGGATGAAGAATTCATTCATATGATGGAATAATTGACAAAAGATTGGCAGTCCCGAAAAAGACAAAAACATTAAACCTAGTTGAGCAAATGTACCTGGCTGAAAAGGTCAAATTTAAAAGCAGACTAGCAGTGGTTCGCAAAGTGAGCATTGGAATCGATATTTGGAGCAAAAAAGGACTAACAGCCTCTTTCCTGGCAATTAGTGCCTGCTATTTCAATGAACAGGACAGGAAAGCAGAACACATCCTCTTAAACCTAAAGCAAATGGTTCACCCACACACAGCTCTGTCTATTGCTGCTCATGTTGTGAGTGTTTAGCAGAATGGTCAATCCCGAAGGAAAAAGTTCTCACAATAATAACCGATGACGGAAGCAACATGGTTTCTGCTTTTCCCCAAGAAGAGGACACCAGTTCTGATGAGGACGATAGCCAGCACAGTGAAGAAGACGAAGAGCCAGAAGAGAGGTCAGTTTGTAATTGATGTGTATAGTCTTTTCGCTGTTGAATTAAAAAAGAATGAAATATGCCTAATTGTTGTCATGTAGCGAAATGCTCTGTTATAGTCTAATATTTATAATCTAATGTAAGACTAATGGAAAGATTGTTGTTTTGTGTGTAATTCTATCAGATATGGAACCTTGGAGAGGACCCCATGTGTCGTCCATACACTTCAGCTAGTCGCTAAGATGATCAAGAAAGGGCAATCAATCAAACGTCTGCTGGACAAGGCCAGTCACCTGGTTGAACAGTTTTTTCAAATCATCTGTTGCCACAGAA
>CAAKHB010001958.1:0-27433 GCA_901007665.1 Aeoliscus strigatus | reverse complement strand
ACTCTGGGGGGGGGGGGGGGCAGGACCATGATGAAGAACCAGACACATTCCAGCACTCTAACAACAAAGTGGCTGGCGGAACGATGGACTGATGGAACGATGGAATGATGGCGACGGAGCAGGTTCAGTCATCAGGTGTAAAAATAGATTATTTTCATGTGCTGCTTCGTTTTGTGTCTCAGAGTTTGATGAGAGAAAGTCAGAAGACATTTTGACATGTGGAACAATGTTATTGTGATGGTGTACAGAATTTTCTCTCGTATCATTTGTCTCCTCTTTGTTTTCTTTCCACCAAAACTCCCCAGCAAGTCTCAACCTTCTATTTCTGGTTGTGCATGTTGCTCTTGGCCTGACTTCACTTCCGACTCGAAGAATCACATGAAAACACAAACAATGTGAGACATGTACTGAGGAATGGAAGAGATGGCCACAGCAGCCAGAGGTGGAGCAAAACCTCTGCTGGTCTGCATCTGACGACCTTTGACATCATTTTTCCACCATCTGACAGGTCATTAATGGCCAGACTGAATGGCATCAATCAGCAGCTCACAGATTACCATCGGCTGACAGCTCGAAAGGAAAAACACTTCATCCGTCGTTCATCAATAACTGATCTAAATACATTTTAACTGTGATCTGGAGATCAATCAGATAACAGTTATTTTCCACCGGCAATGACCCATACCAGACAAAACACGAGAACAAACAACACACAGCCACAGGCGGAAATTCATAAATCAGAGCGCTGACCTCTGTGTATCGTATATATCTGCCATTTATTCATTTAACACTGAGTCTAAGAATAAAAAACTTGTCACAACAAAAACATCTGTGTTCAGACACAGGTTTTGTGGGGAGTCTCATGGATGACGACACACAGTTTGAGTCTGTGTGAACCACTGAACGACACACAGTAGGTTATGTACCTGACAGCTAAGTGTATGTGGTGATAACGTGACCTGTGACAGGTACGACTGACAACTGACAGGTACGGTGTGTGAGCTAGTCAGTCACATGGGACTGCATTGAATTGAACAAGTTTCCACACATTTTCCTTTAGATACTGAAATGAAAAACATCACAATGTGTGCAGTTGTTCTGCAGAAGACAGAATGAAATACAAAGCACAGAACTTCCCTGGGGACTGGGACTTGTGACTCAAAGCCAAGTTGTGAAAATGTTCCTGACCTGTGGCTCTGGTTAATTCCTGAACACCAGGAGGACCAACATTCACACCTTCAACCTCTGACCTCTGTTCTATCTCAAGTCACTTTCCTCTTCTCCAGCGTCTCCACCCTCCAAGTTCCACGTGTCGTGTCCCACAGTCGTTCGACTCTCTGGGAGGAGGGAGATGTCTCTGTCGGTTGATTGCAATTCCCTGAATCAGCAGCTGGCAGATGCTGAAGTTCAGGACACACTGGTGAATTTGGAGCCAGGCGGAAGGAAGAGAAGATGGAGATGTTAAATAAGAAGATGAATGAGTTGTGATCCTAATCAGTAGCATCTGGCTTCACATCACCTAAGCACCTGAGGGTTTGACCTTCACTGGGCGACTGAAACGAGTCGCACAACAATGTAGAGGTGTTCACCTGTGGAACAGCTCACCAACATGGTGGATGGATGGATGCAAACTGCTGCTGGAGATCAGAGGCAGATGGAAGCTGTAACAGTCAGACACGTTCCGCTCCGACCTGCTGGAAACCAAACGACTGAGCTGTGGATTGATGACGGGAAACTGTCGGTCTGGACCTTGGAGGACTGCTGACAGCTGAAGCACCATGATGCTGAGCAGTAGGGAGGATGAGGAGCTGGGAGCGGAGAACGTTCACCACATCTCCTCTGAGGGAACAAGACAAGACCCGGTCAACAGGTTGAACTGGCAGCTCGTCGATCACTTACAACAGGCTCCACAGGAGTGTAAACGGTCTGAAGAGTGCAGGTGAGCTGGAGGCAACCAGACCAGACCTCAGACCAGACCAGAACCCAAAACAGACAGACCAGATCCCAGAACAGACCAAACTCCAGACCACAACATATCCCAGACCAGACCAAAATCCAGACTAGACCAGAACAGACCAGACTCCAGACCAGACCAGCAGTGTGTTTGTACACGTAGAGGTTACATCTCCTGATTTAACCTGCAGTTTGGTTCTCAACTTGCTCCATAAAGAGTTGGTAGACGTGCTGTAGACGTCCAGCAGGGTCAAACCCAATCACCATCAGACAAGAAGACCTCTGAGTGCGTGTTAAATCACCTCCTGTGAATTTCATAAGTTTAACAGCTTCACCTTTTGCTCTTTTCCAAACAGCTCGCAGTTATTAATGGGATGTTTCACTGACGCGCTGCGCATGCCACGCTGTTACAATGAGCTCATTTTTCAAAGTCGGTACACCAGACATGCTTTTCATGACACTCTAAGCTTATTGTTTCAGCCTCAGCGGTTCCATCTATGTGAAAAAGATCTAAGAAAACAAGTCAGTCATCACAGCCATAATCTACGAGTTCAAGTTCTGGTTCAACATCAGAACCAGAGGAGCACAGATGGAATCAAAGACCTCCAGTCATTTCAGAGCTGCTAACTGGACTCTCTGGTAGCACATTGAGCCAGCACTCGTTTCAGTCCAGTGATTTAGAGCTCAGAGATCACGAGGACGACTGGCAGAGACATAGAAGTGCTGCCACAGTGTCGAGAGGACAACAGCGCGGCTGTGACATGTTCATTGGCTCCCCTGGTGTGAAAATGAGGTCTCCATCAACCGACCTACGGCAACTAACAGAGGGAGGGCTGATCGCACCTCTGGTCCTGTCTGTGCAACCCAGACCTGGTTCCAAGGCCTTTGGTCTATCAATAACAACTTGGCGTCATCACACACACACACACACACACATTCTTGTAGATATATAGCTCCGTGACAGTCGGCCTGTGGGAGGACCATGTACCCAGAAGAAGTTAAAGCCTTCCCAGGAAATCACAAACGTATGTCTACCGCCGTGGTGGTCCTCCGTCCAGTCCACAGGACCTGGATCTTTCATCCAGTCGTGTCCTTTACAGCCTCTGTGATTAGTGATTTCTAATGTCATTCTTTACAGCCCTTGAAGGCCCATGTGGACCAGCCTTCTCAAAGAAGACCAACAGGAATGTTCCGTCAGAAAAAAAAAACAAAACAATGTTTGACCGAGTCAACCTGGAAGCTCTGAAGTGTCCGTATGTCTCTGCAGTGTGACGGTGCTGTCAGGTCCGAGTTAGGAGTCCAATGATGGAAGTCAAAGTCAGAACTTACTCACTCCACTGAATGGACATGAAAAGTAATTTCCAGACGTAATTGTATAAGATCAGTGTTTCTGAAATGTGGACGCATCAGTCTGGGCTGAAAGATCCGTCCAGTGAGCAGACTGAAAGCTTGTTGTGCTCCAGAAAGCTGTAAACACAACAGAAGAATACTCCAGTGAACTCCCTGCTACGTCTGTCTGTTTCGTTACTTCTCTAATGTCTTCGTACAGAAACATGCTATAAATAAGCGAGTCATTACTTGTCGTAGCGTTGGCCGGGGCGTTTAAGAGCCTATAAATGATGCGAGGACGAACTTTCAACTCTGCCGACCTTTGACAGGGGGGCGACATTTCAAAGATGATCTTCTCTGCCAGGGTGAAAGACGAGAAGAGAGAAAGTGTGTGTGTGTGTGTAGGTGTGTGTAGAAACGCAGTGATTCACAGCAGCACACACTCTCAGAGAGCAGCGGCGCAGTCCGTCATGCTCAGCTCTGCTCAGGAAGGTGAAGCCTGTTATTTATCAGAGTTGTGAGGGTTCACCACAGTACAAAATATGAGACGGAGACAGAAGAACCACATTTCATCCTGGAGAAATGAAGTGCTGTAGGAAGAAAACAGTAAAACAAGTTCAGAAATGATAGTTAGCTGATTTACTGTGTGCGTGAACTCACGCAGACGATCGCAGGTGAGTCCATTTCAAGAAATGATGACTGATCATGTTTGTTAAAACTACGTGTTGGTTTCAGAAGCAGGAGCTTTCCGCTTCCGCTCATGCTTATGTCATGAAAGGCTGGAAATAAAACAAAACACAACAGAAAGATTGTGAAGGAGCAGGTGCAACAAAACCTGACATTTCATCCTGAAAACAGATAACTGGTCAGTTAGAGAATCAATTGTTACTGACGAGAAGAGAAAGCCGACAGCTTCGGTATGTTCTAGAATTCCTTCTGCAAACAACCACAAACAATCGACAATGACCCTGTGCATCACCAACATATGAAATAAATCGTGCTTAAGTGAACTCATTACTCATCATGTCCAACGATCATGCACTCGCGTGTGTGTGTGTGTGTGTGTGTGTGTGTGTGTGTGTGTGTGTGTGTGTGTGTGTGTGCGCATATCTGTCCCTCTGTTCTAATCTGCTCATGAAGAATTTCTCTGGCCAGAGCAGCTGCAGTTCTTCACAGAGAGACGGCTGAGGACACTAACAGCGCCAGGACTGCACTCAGCCTCCATTCTCTGCTCCGTTTAAAACGACTTCCCAGCCAGATTTACAGTGACGGCTTTTGAGGCAAAGAGGTATAATGTGACAAAACAAGGCCCTGTAACCTCAGGATGTTCAACAATGTTTAGTGCTGGACGATCGGCAAGCATATGACGTTACTCCCTCTCCTGTACAGAGTTTCAGGAAAAAGGGTCAGTAAATCTGGGTTGAATTGAAATTGAGACTGCTCTTATACAGTATCTGAGAGGTGTGTGTGTGTGTGTGTGGTACTGTCCGTCATTTCATTGCCCAGTGACTGCACAGTGAGCACTGCTCACTTTATCCAAACCCAACATACATTATACTAGCGACACACACTTTTCCCATGGTGCTCACCTCTACGGGGGTTATTAAACATCAAATCAGCGCACACGCGCTGATGGAATGTGAATGTCAGCGGTCTCTTTATTTACTCTGTGTATAAAGGACTGAGCAGTAATTAACAGCAGGTATCCTCCCACTCCCCAGCCGAAGGTAATTGACTGTTGCAAAGCGCCAACACTTCAGAACCCAGTCTGTGTGTGTGTGTGTGTGCGTGTCTGCGTGTGTGTTTAAGTGACAAAAATTAGATGTGAGAGAGAAACCGAATGCGTATGTGTGAGAGAATTAACTCCTTTACACCCCCCCCATAATAAGGATAAGGGTCAGCGGCGGGGGCACAGCCCCTCAAATGCTCCAGATTTCTTTATGAGCACATTAACATTCAGCCATATTCATCACCAGTACGTGCAGGAGGAAAGACCAAGCAAGAGACCTTGTGCGACCATCACAATATGCGCCATTAATTTTAGTGTGTGAGCAGAGAGACGATGAGAGCTTCAGTTCCCTTCTTCAGCATGTCAACAGGGACGACTTTGGGTCTTCACTAACACTGACCATCTAGCAGCGCTGCGTGATGACATGTTGTCCTTCAACGTCGGCCATCAAGGGTCAACCTTCAGGGTGATGATCAGCTCTCTTTTCAGTTCTGTACACCTGAAGGTCAGTGAGAAAGACCAGCATCACAGGTGTAAGCAATTTAAAGGGACTGTCAGCTGTTTCTGTGCCGGCTGACCTGTGACTGTAAAACAGGTCCAGGTGATGAGCTCTGGCACGGTGTGCTGGACGTATCATACAGCGATCGACATTAGTTTGGTAAAAGTGTCTCTGCTCATTGAGTTTGGTCCTTTTATTGGTGTTAGATCAGAGCCGTCTGCAGGATCCTGTTCAGCAGAAATCTGACCGGAGACATGCCAGATTTATTGTCATCCTACTTATTTATCCTGCGCTATCGGGTAAAATGATCCAAGTAATGTAATGTGCCCCTCTACTGAAGCTTTGCCTCCGACAAATATTTACTTAACATTTTGTCCCCAGATCACTAACATGAGGTTTTACCAGTTCATGAACAGACACGTTCACTGCAGCAGGTTTGTGATGAGTGCACTCATTAGAGGCTTCATGCTCACACAGATGCTCTGTTCTCACAGGAAGCATTTACGACAGGCTCATTAAAACCTCTTAATTGGACTTTATGAGTGCTAATTGAATTTGTTAATCACCTTAACAGGTTGAGCTAATTGTTAATTCATGCTAATAGGTGTTAACAGATTCTAAGCTGTTGTGTCCCAACAGCAGCAGCACCCGACACCAAATGTCAACCAGGTGCTGCGACCGTAGCTCCTGTGAGATGTGAAACCACGGCCATAATTCATGTTAACTGGCAAATGAACAGTTACAGGCCTTTCAAAGATGACAGTGCAGAGCTGTTTATTGATTCACATGTTAGAAAACTACTGGCGTTCAAATAACACAAACATCAACAAGCTGTTGACACGAATCTTTAAATCTGAATTACATGAATACTCACCAGTGGTACTGCTCACCAATCGTAAAATACAGTGTTGCACAATGGAGAAACAATGGAGAAATATGAGTATACCAGCAAAGTGGAAAGCTCAGAAACTAGGTAACAGAACACAGAAGGGACTGTATCACGTTAACATGAATAAGTAGTTAGTGAACATAACCTGGATAAATAAACACCGACAACCAGACTGGTGAGACTCACTGGCCCTGAGAGTGCTGATGGACACAAAGGAGGAATAGGTGGTTTACTTTTCTTTCCGTGGTCTTTTGTGCAGGTGAAGTCTCTCTGTTTGAAGGAATTGTTCCATTATGGATATCTGCTCTCTGAACAATGACTGCTGCTGTTCCTTCTCCTGCAACGGTTCCTGGTCCGACTCTGGACATTGACCGGACACAGGACGTCTGCGAGAGAGAGAAGGAGCTCAAATAATAATTACAAAGACTAACAAATTAAGACTACAGATGAATACTATGTAGTGAAAAGCTCTTCCATATGTAAACAGGGGCTAAGACACTAAACAATCTCTCAGCTCTGTTTGTTTCATCACAAAAACATTAAAGTCTGAAAGAATCATCTTTCAGTGAATCTTCACTATTCATATGTTCATACTGTGTGCTGCAGTGACCTGCTGTGTTTCCGGGGGTCACACAAAGTCACTGGTGCTGTGTAGGGAACTGTTCCTTGAGTGGACTTACCCCATCTGCCCTGACAGTGAGCTGCCAGTGTTCGAAGAAGTGGACACTGGATGAGACGGAATGGACAAAAAGACTCTCCTCTTCTACATGAAATCAAATAAATACATGGTAAGAAATAACATAAAACTATCTTCTCGGATTTAGAAAAACTCCTGAAACTTCCTCCTCTTGAGGAATTCCTTCAATGTGAACAACAAACAACAAAAACAACTTATGTGAAACTATCCAGCTGTGAGAGACTGAACTCAAAGACTTAACACAGAGAGACTGAACTCTGAGAGAATGAGATTGAACACTGAGACTTAACACAGAGAGACTGAACTCAAAGACTTAACACAGAGAGACTGAACTGAAAGATACTTAACACAGAGAGACTGAACTCAGAGAGAATGAGAGACGGAACTCTAAGACCTTCCGTACGATTTGTTAAACTCTCACAACAGTTTCTTTCATACTTGCACTAGATATCTGCCTCAGTGGCCAGCACCTGGATCTTGTAAAACAGACCATTTGAGACAAACGACAGACAAGTGTGTGCCAGAGTAGAAGAGTGCAGCAGAAAATGAAGAACAGCAAAGACGCTAAAGACAGTGTGAGAGGTGGCTGATGAAGTGAGTCCTGAGTGAACGTGTGTTTGCCTCCACCTTATGAGCTTTTCATACCACAAAAAAACATATCTAGTTCTTCTGGCCAGACATCCTCACAATCATTTTGTGAATGAGTCTGTGAAACAGAACCGTTCATTTGATGGATGGATACTAACGTCCTCTGAGGCGTCCCATGTGTCTTTCCATTCACATCACATTGTGGCCATTTCCTGCTGTTCAGCATCAAGTCATAATCCACAATGATGTTGTGGACATTTGCTTCGGTACAAGTGAGCGGTTTATAAACGTGTTAGCGCTGCTGGTTTCGTCTGTCAACTTGCGGTCTGTCATGAGACAAGATTGGCTGACTCACATCTGTTGCTGCTGCTGCCTCGCTGACGGCTTTCCACTCTCCCTGCTGGTGTCTCCCAGAGGACGCTGCCGTCCCAGAGACGCTGGAGGCATTCAGCAGATCCGACGCCCTGGCAATCACCAAGGGGACTGAGAGGAATTAGGTGAGATGGGCAGCGAGAAGAAAGAATGAGTGATTATTAGTAATGAGATTTGCTGTGACCGACAGATGAACAGAGGTCACCACCATCTGACATCCCACAAGTGTTATTACGTTTAATGGATGAATAAAGCCCCGCGATCACCTCTGGTAGGGGCGCTCTCCAGAGACATCGTGCTGGGAAAACGTCTGGAGAATCCACCGGGCCCAGAGTGCTCACATGCAGAAATCCATCTCTGGAAAAACACAGAAGATCTACATGACCACATTAGTGATCACTGCCACAAATATGTTTGCTAGTGTTTATCTCAAATTGTAATATTGGAAAGAGAGATCTCACTGCTGGTGTAAGTTACCAAGTTTTAGTATACTGTAATGATTTCACACTTATTACATCTGATTACTTCTCTAAACTTGGAGCGATCAGGTGAAGTACCTGGTCAGAGGACAGTGGGACTGCTGCAGTGTGTCTGTCGGCAGCAGCCCAGTGAAAGGACGGCCTGTGGGTCCAGTGTGTGGGCGGACGCTGCTCATCCGTGTCATCAAGCAGGCTTTCTTTTGCAACAGGCTGTTCCGAACCTTTCGAGCTGGCAGGTTCAACTGATGCATTACTGACGGGACGTTGGTGGACCGACTGCTGCACATCAGTTAGAGATGGTTGGTTTAGGCCCTCGCCACTGGTTCCAGCTTCCACCTGAGAGATGAGCTCAAAATCATCCATTGAGGCATCAGCACAGACATCCTCTGTCAGGTCCCTGGTGTCATCCATGTTCGTCTGACCATCACTCCTCTGCTCAAAGGGATCCAGACCTTCAGGTAACGATCCATTCATCATTCCTCCGTCAGTGTGTGTTACTTTGTTTTCTGCGTCCATCTCCTCTGATTGGGTCATGCTGCTGCTAACGTCATGGTTCAGTTCTGTCTGAATGCCTGCAGACTGATTGCCGTTGGTCTGTGAACTAGCTGCCTGACCTGAGGGTAGCACTGACTTGTCTTCTGTGTTTTTCCCAACAGCTTCGGGTACTGCCCTGTAGGTTTTGACCTCATCTCCACCCTGGTGTTCCTGCACCTCTGGAGTGAACGGATTAGGCCTGGGACGGACCCGGTTCAGCTCCCCTTCCTTGTTCGTGTAGCCTGCATCCATATCTGTGTCCCTCTGCAGGAGCCTGGAGCAGCCAGAGGGTTTGCAGGCGGTCAGCAGTGTCTCTCTGTTCAAGTCAATGACCGCCAGAGTGTCACTGCTTTTATCACCAGTTGTCTGGGCCAGTATCTCTGTTTCTGCCTTTTCTCTCTGCTCCTCTGCATCTCTGCCCTCACCCTCTCCTTTATCGCTTATTTCTGCTCTGGACTTGTTGGTGCCCCCTCTGCTGCACTCTTGACTGTCCCCTCTATCTGTTGTTTTGGAATAGGGCCTTCCTCTCCTTTCTCCAGCACGTCTGTCCTCCATCTTATCCTCTCCTTCTTCTTCTTCTTCACTGATCTGCTCCTTCTCATGTCTTTGCTCTTCTTCTCTGTTGCTGTGTTCCTGTGTAGGGTTGTTCTCCTCGCTCTGATTTGTCCTGCTCGTTTTTTCTTTTGCTAGTACGTCTGCAGACCTGTGGTCAGGGCTTGTTGCATTTATACTGCTAATACCTTTGCTGGCCAGCTCATCATCACATAAACAGGAAGTAGTACAAATCTGATCTGTCTCCATATTCTGGTCGTTTTCACTCAGGTTAGAGTTGTTCATCAACATGCTGCCTTCACTGCTCGCTGCTGTTGAAACACTGCTGGTGATCAGATGTGAAGGGTGTTCTACACGTTGCTGAGGATGGTTTGGGGCTTCCCGTCCTAAAAGAGGAGAAAATATTGAAAAGGAAAATATTGCAATTCTCTTCATACAGCTCTACTCATTGCTGTGTTCTGGTTGAATCCAATCCTCATATGTGTTGAATGTTTACATTGAGCTAGCTAACCTCTGGCGGCACCAGAAGCAACCATCGTGTCCTCCAGACAGTCAGGACTTTGGGTCTGGGCGAAAGCAAAGTTGCTGCCAGACTCAGGCAGTGTGGAGCTGGGGTTGGGTTCACTCAGAGGTCTCTCTCCTCTGAATCCCTCCTCTGACGTGGAGAAGAGCTGCGTAGAAACTCCCTGAGTGCAATCTCTCCTCTGTGTGAGCAGAAAACATCCAAACTGATCAGCTGCTGCTTCTTCTGTCTGTACAAGAACATGAGAAAACAACGCTGAGCTCATTGAGGAAGGTTGTTTGTTCTTTTTTTCACCTCTTGTAGATTAGATTAGAACACGTCTGTGTTCTAATCTGCGGTCAATCTCTTCAGTTTGATGACGGTGCGATTAGCTACTCCTCTTTACGACACCGACATTTCAGCACAGCTGTCGTGAAAAGTGATTCTCCTGAAAAAAATGTTCAATGATTCCTTTGTGGAATCCAGTGCGTGTCTGCACGTCACAGATCTATTGAGTCTGCAAACAGGCCAGTGTGTGTTGCAGCTCTCCGTGTGCCTCTGTCACATCTCGAACTTCCTGCTGCTTACTTGATTGGTCAAGTAAGCGATTGATTTGTTCGGTGAACAGTTTTCTATTTTTGTATAAAAAACAGCAATATTTCATAATCATGTCTTTAAAATGACATTATGCAGGTCAAAGAGTTTTTTTCTTCACACCTCTTTGTCCCAGACAGGTCTGGAAGCAGCATGGCTCTCCAGCAGCTGGGCCACCTTGTCTTCCATCGCCTTTCTTTCCTCCTGCATCACCTCGTGCTCCTGCTTAAGGACCTGCAGTAAAATTAATCACCCATAGGATATTTAATGCAATACAAAATTTTTATGTGTTTCTATAACATGGGCAGAAGGTTTTAAACATGGCAATGAAAGCTAAAGGACTTTCTGCTCAAACAAATCTGGCTTGTGTCACATTGATAATAATTGGAATAAACAAATGAATATGTGATTTTAAGGAAAAGGAGTACAATAAAAAGAGAACATGAACTGTAAAGTCACAAATGCAGGTTAAATACAACAGCTATCATTCAGTTGCAGATTGAAAAATAAATTCACATTCACCTCATTTAAGCACATTTGTTTCTGTCTCTGTATAAAGTCAAACACCTTGACTTTCCTGATGGAAACTGCTGGCTCCACTCATACAAGTCACTTGTGATTGGTTGTATGAACAGACACACCGCAGACTGACCTTTTCATTTATGCTTTTTCATTCTCTGAGCTTCTGTATTCTATTGCTGCGTCTTCACTCACTAACATAAAGAGGCATCATGATGATGCACATTTTGCAAGAGAGTGTTTAGTTTATTGTTTGGCAGAAGACAGTAGACGTACAAACAACAGAATTTAAATCATCGTGAGTGTAAATATATTTTCGTACCGGTAGTTTTCAAACATTGCATTTCTGCTGAAATAAAGCTAAATTAATGGGACATTTACAGAGTTTCATGTATCCCCTCTTGACTGGGATGAAATGTCTTGTTAATTTCTTGCTCAGTCACTTAAAGTGAATGTACACTGGCTGTGTCGTGCCTCCCCTGGTGATCGCAGCCATTCAAGACAGCCAGGGGTCACACTGGCTGCGCCTCTGTAGCGACCGTCACAGATAAAGATAGAAATTGTTCTATTTTGGTGTGCAACCATAGCTGAGTGTCAATTTCCACAGAGCAGATCGCTCAGGCTGGAAGTTACACATAATATCACACAACAAAACTAGTCGATTTTCAAAATAGGAAAAGCAATTTTTTGAAAAAAAACACCACAACGTGTGTGTAGGAGAGCCATAGGCATGTTGGAGGTCAGACGGGACGTGAGTCATGGACGAGGAAAGATCTATCTTAGAAGTGGAGAATCACAGAATCATACTTGATACCTCAACGTTATGAGGTCTTAATAAATTAACATTTAGAGGTTTGTTTATCCATGTTTCAATCCAAAAGATGATAGAGGAGGAATGTGTGGTGGTGAAAGCTGATGAACACTGAAGGACATCAATCAGGAAACGAAGTCTCTCTTGTTTATTCACGCCAGCTCGTGTATCAACTCTCTCTCCTCAGACACTTCCAGAGTAAATTCGGCTTTCATTTATAAACTTACATCTCAATTCATAACTTACATTTCAGAAACAGACTTACAGCACCAAGTTGGATGTTAGTCCTATTCTTGATTTTTAACTCAAAAATAAATCTTCCAGACATTTTATAGTCTAGCTAATTAATTTGATTAATTAAAAATTAGTAAAATTTTATCAGCTCTAGCTCATTGAGTCTAGCTTTTCCCCTCTATGTCTTTTTATTGTTCTTATCCCAACTTACCCTTGTTTGTTTTTAATTATATATCTTTTCACCTTTTTAATGAAAAGCACATTGGAGTTGCCCTGTGTATGAAATGTGTTATATGAATAAATCTGCCTTGCATTGCCTGAGGGTTGGTGATTTTAACCTTTACAACCTTGGACTGGTGCAAGCTCCTTACAGGCCTGGAAGAGTCACTCTGTGGCCATTTCAACGGTCAGCACCGTGTGAGCAACACAGACAGACAGGAGAGGCTCACCTGACACTGCTCCTCTTGTGTGTGCAGCTTCAGCTCCATTCTGCCAACAGCCTGCGTTTGGCTCAACAACAACTGCTGAGTCTGCTGCAGAGACTTCATCACCTCCTGCAGACACACACTCATTCATGTCCAATTCTGCTGTAGGGTCGTACAGGTATGACACAACAGGCTAGGTCTCTGGTAAAACTAGTACAAACTCTGAAAACACTTTTTCATTACATTGACTTTTCTGCCAATATCCTCCGTAACCATCGCTGCCGTTCACAATCTCAACATCAGATATATTTTAGCCTCTCACCAGTTTCTCTGCTTGGATAGCTGCATTCTCATCCCTGAGCTCCTTGTTCATTTCAACTTCCTAGATATGTGAGAATGAATCAATGATGCTTCACATCCCAGTTCTAATGTTCCACACAGGCGATGAGAAATAGTGTTAATGTGCTGTCAGTCTGCTCGACTTTGTCATTTGGATACATGGAACAGCGATGAGCATCCATCTCCAGGAAAAGACACACGGAATCTGTCACCCACCATGTTTAGCTGATACTGCAGCTGCTGCTCTCGGTGTACAGGACTGCAGCTCTTGTCATGGTGGACTGATGCCATCTTAACTTTGATCAGCTGCTTACTGACCTCCTCCAACTCCTGACAATGCAGCAGACTTTACCATATGGCAAATTAAAAGGGCACGTTACCTTTGTGGAAACTGTGGATGTTTGGGCTGAAGGGACAAACCTCAGGAGGGAAACGGAAGGTGAGCTGTGATTCTTATAGAAACCTTTCATCGTTCCCACATACCTTTTGAAGTGCTCGGATGAATGCATCCTTCTTTTCATTCACAGAAGTCAGTTTTTTATTTATCTTCATGGCCTCGTCCACTGCGGATGTTACACACAGCAGCAAAGTATGATTGTGACAGTAAAACAACAGGCTGTTGTTGAGGGAGGAACATTCCCTCGTTGGGTTTAGTAACCTGGGAGAGCTCATGTCAACAGTCTCCTCTCCCTAGAACAGTATTTCATGTAACATTTCGGTGACCTTCGTTTGCCAGATACCGAGCCCAAAATGATATCTCTGGATGAAGTGGAAAGGGATTTTTTAAGCAATCCATGTGCTGCTGAAATATGTGGAGGAGAGAGATCGTCCAACTGTATCAAGTCAAGGATCCCTGTGAGTTGTTTCCAGCACCTTGTTACACTAACGTCCTACAAACTGCTCCTCTCTGGGGGCCAAACAGGCCCCTTCTGTTGAAACTGGTGGTGAACAGAGAACCTTTTAGGTTTCACCTCAGCAAGTTATTTTTCCGGTTTCCGAGTTCTGACGTAAAAATATTAGGAGCTCTAACTGTAGACATGTACAGGTGAGAACAAGTTACCATCCTGGTGGAGTCTCTCATGCGCCTGCTTGACTGTGACACACTGCCTTGACAGAGCAGCAAAACGATTCTCAACCTTCCCCAGCTGGATCAGGTGATGGTCCTTTGAACGGCTCTGCAGAGCTAGTCTGTGTTCCTGTGGAGAAGGAACAGAGGAGAAGAGAAGCTCTGCAGAGAAAGAAAGTCAATGAAACAAGATCTTGTCTTCTTTTCCTCTGATTCAATTTGTACTTCAGTACGGACTCATGTCAAACCGTACAGAGATTTGATTACTGCATATTCTGCTCCTTTCACAGTATTAATGTTACATAGTTACCGCCAACAGTTATGGTTTCATAAAAGCTGGCGAAGGAGTGAAGATGGGCCAAGAATCAACACATTACAGATCGTTCAGATCTTGAATCATTTCTGACTGCCAAGCAGGTTGTGTGATTGATTTTTGTGTTAATAAATCAGCAGCAATACATCCTGGCCAACAGAAAACTCAAAAATGTGAATCCAGGAATCAGGATGTGTGATGATACTCTTACATTGCCATTCATGATAATATTGTGTCATACGGACAGAGCACTATCTATTCATGAGCAGGAGTGAAGAGCCTGAAGAAAAGGTGATTTGATCTGTGGCTATAGAGAGCTTCTGCTTGGAAGTGGTTGTCAAATTAGGCTGCTACACAGAAATGTATTTGCCAACAAATGATGACTAGAGGTATTTTAGTGAGTTACGTCAACATGTTAAGAAGCCAATCATAAACCAGGATTTACATCTGGAGAGCACACGTACATAAAACCTCTTATGAAATCAACAGCATGTTGTCACTCACAGGACAATGTGGAGGAAACAACAGTGAGTTGATCAAGGGGATTGTAACTGAGTCTTTCCTTCAGAGGAAAGAAGGAATCAATTCGGCTCTTTGCCTCAAAGCGTTTATCGCTCTTCAAACTGCCATTAATGTTTGATTGTGTGTATCAAGCTGAGCACATTCTTCCTCATCTCACTCCCTTCCCTCTCACTCTCACTCCCTCTCGACAGCTCCCTGGCTGTGCCACTTATGTGTGTGGAGGGTTTGTTCCAGCGAGGCCACTAGTAAAATATTTTAATAGCTATACTGTGCTGGCAGTTCAAATTGTCACTCTCTCCATATCCGTTACTGCTGATGAACTCCTCATTCCTCCTCTTCCTCATCCTCCTCTCATTTTTCTCACTCCCACACATCCACTGACAACAACTGGCACAAGTTAAAAATCTTACCAGCTCATTGGATTTGTTCTCCAAATTGAACTTCAGCAGCTGTAAAACATCAGGAAAGTGAAATTCACCATATGAACTTTACAGAGAAGAGAGTCTGGGAAGGTGTGCTGTCAGTCCAAATCAACCATCCACTGCAGAAAAATACACACGATACTGAATCTTTTCATGAACTCAACCAAGGCTCTAGTTTGTACTGTAAAGCGCTGAACTTGATTCATCACCTGTTTTGTAAAATTGTAAGACATCGGAACGTTCCTCATCCAGAAAATGAGTAAACTTGCACGCGTTGAAGAAGAGACCAGCAGAGAGAATGAAGCTTCCAATGCTGAAGCATTTGGCATTCATCAGTGAGAGAGGCCGTTATTTCAATGGATGTATTCATGATATGGGATTAGGCCTGTGAGAGAAATGGATATAAACAACTATTCAAATCTTACTCCTCATGCTGGAGTATATGCATTTAAGCCAAATTCAACCAGCAATAAAAAAAAGTTTGAAGTATTATCTGTCATTTTCATGACAAATGATTAAGCGATTCAGCTATTGACAAAAACAAACATCTCAGGATCACACATTATTTCGGTTGGACACTGAATGAGCATTACTCAAAACGTGTGATCAGAACCAGAACTGGATGTACAAACCTCATATGACTTCCAAAATAAAACAATCAATATTGCTAGTGCAGCGTGTAAATTCAAAGATTAAGATCACATTTGCATTCTCATAAATGAAGTGGTGGAAATTCTTGGTTCATCAATTCTTTATTTGAATAAAATTAGCTGTATTAGTGCTAATGTTTGATTTGGAATGAATGCTGTTTGAACTGACCACAAATTAGTGATGTCGCAGAATTAACGACATACAATAATTCAAGCGCTTCAATTAAAGAATCCACCAGACCGTCACGGAACGAACACAACTGGGCCTCACATTAGCCAAACAGCTCATGTGTCCTGGGCAGAAGTGTCTCAATTGTCTTTGTACAGCCCAGCTGGGCTGTTAAAGGGCAGCAGAGCGTGCGTGGGCCGTTTGTCAGCTCTGGTGACAAGCCTGACGACAAACACATTAGAGTCTGACTCTAGAAGCTTTCTGCCTCGACTATAGGCAGCACTAGCCTTCTGCTTCTGTTTGATTCCAGTTCAGTGGCAAATTCTTTTTAGTTAAATACACAAGGATAAAGATAAATGAGTGAATGAGGTGAATGGGAGTGTGTGTTAGTGTGTGACTTTTCAGTACCTGAAGCAGCTTTAGTTGCTCTTTCAGGTTTGCGATCTCCTTCTCTTTTAACTCAGTAGTGACCTGGTATTTCCCCTGAAACGTTAACATTAGTTTCAAAGTGTCAGAGAAGCAATAAATGCCAAAGCACAGCACAGAAGAATCCATGCTAAGGGCCAAGATTGTGTAACAGAAGAGAGAATTTACTGATCCCCTAAAAGCAACAACAGCAATAACTTCTTTGAGAAATGAGTCCTTCATACCTTCTCCTCCTCCAGGTTTCTTATTTTGGCCTGTAACTTGAAAAATAAGAGGTAGACATCAGACGTTTGAAAAGCCAGCACTGGTCCATCCCATCTGTTCAAACCACTTTGGAGCTGAAATCACTCCTCACCCACACTGGAAGTTCACTCTGTGACCATCTTATTTTTATAGTCACTCAAGAAACTGGCTACAGGTGAGGAGCCGTATATCAACCTGTGCACGCCACCAAACTGCTGATGATACCAGTCCACCTTCCCTTCCCTCCATCTTTCCTCATGATAATAACGTTATGATAATGTTACGGTAAAGATTCCATTTCCTAGTCTCTTGTGTGTGAATGGACACCCCAACTTCCTAGTAAAACACTGCTCCCTGCTGATTCAGTGTGGTTTATGATGGATGGGAGATGTGCACAACAACTCCAACAGGTTTACCTGCTTCTTCATGCTGTTGACTGACTCACTGTGCTGGTTTGCCATCAATTCCATTTGATGTTGGAGGGATTCCTGTCATGCAGAGAAAACCAGCAATCATTCACAACAACAAACAAACAAACGTTAATATTTCTTTGACAGAATGGTGTTTTTTATTCAGCTCAGTGCAGTCCAGTCATACCTTCTCCCACTCCAGTTCTTGTTTTTCCAAAATCAGTTTACTGAGCTGGTGCTCAAAGCAGGTCTCTGCATCCTGAACCGTGGAAGGATTTGTATACTCAGTAATTGGACAAACTTTGGACAGACTAATGAAATGACAATTCCCTGAACTCAAGCGGATGTGTGAACTTATGTGAATTATTGTAAGACTGCCGTCCCTGTACAGCGGACAAACGACTGGAGCGTTGCCCCCAATGCTGTAAAATGTAGTGAGTCTTCCTGGTGCATTCCTCCGTATCGTTTGCAGAAGCACCCAATGAAAGCGGAACATTAGAAGGGAGGTGATATTTGTGGAGAGTTATCCTCATCCTCCCTCTTCCCCCGGAGGAGGCAGGTAAAAGTCAATTTCTCTCCATATCCATGAGACGTTTTATGTGCACGTGGGAGCTGCTTAACTCACAGAGTTGATTTTATAAGTTCCCATTAAACTATGCTACCAGCATGGAACTGCAGAAAGGAGGGTGAGGAGATGAAGCTGTTATTTTCCTGCTGAGGAATAATTAGTGTGTGTGTGTGTGTGTGTGTGTGTGATTGAACAAAGAGTTTGGGACACTCAACATTTTTTGGTTGTGTGTTCATCAACTTTGCCTGACAATCAATCAATCGATCGATCAATCAATGACTTGTAGGACATGATACAGAATATCTTTCTACCTTATTTCTTACGTTATTCTGAATGGCTGCATATGAATGGGCATTACAAAAAAGATGTGTGTGTGTGGAATTGTGTTGAGTCACAATATGTATACGATGGACAATGTGTGGCGAACTAAGTTTCGTATTCATTCAACCTGCACATCTGTGCCGAGATGTAAAGCGTTCCCTGTTCCGGTTTGATGAGAGGATGGCACTGTCTTAAACAAAGAAAACAACCCCCTCGGAATTTGACCTGCTCAGGAATTCCCTGCAACATCATGACAGCCACATCTACTTCACCTCTCCACCCCACGAACAACACAACTGCTACATGCTCCTCTGATAAGAGCAGCGCCTGAGGAGGATCACACTGATGGACCATCTTAGGTTTGTTAACATGACTAGAACCATAAAAAATGAAATGAGTACAAAAGACCGACATCCCATTTGTACTCTTCTAACCTTTAAGCACACTCAGGATATACTGTCTAAAAATGCTTGCCAGAGGGCGAAAACCTTATTTATTTTCGCTTTTTACTAAGACATTTTCTCTCTATTTATTGGTCAGAGGCCAAATGGCTTGTCTGACCTCCATTTTGGTGTAATGAGCATCAAACGCAGCTGGATCTTGTACAGATAGTCAAAGAGGCAGCGAATGTTCTCTAAGGACACTAAACACCCACTCTCTTCTGCTTTTTTAGAAAATGACATGACTCGGTCAAACAGTGAAATGCTAAATACTCAGCATAAATCCTACCTGTCTTTTAAATGGGCTGCTTTGTTTTTACTTTAGAAATGAAGGTATGAATTAAATAGTAAATATCAGCTTCCACTCTACCCTTCGAATGTGCAGCTCCTCTACAGCCTCAAGCAAATGGCTTTTAAACTGCAGCAGCTGCAGTGAGATGGTTCGCCCACTCTCTGCTTCACCCGAGGCGCTGGGCAGACGCAGGTCCTGAGACATCGCTGCTCCCTGTGCCTGAACGAGGACAAGCAATGGTTTTAACATACTGTGTCTGCGCAGAAAGCCAGACAAAGGTTTACTTTCGAGTAAAATGATGACACTGACTCACCTCGGTTTGAGTGTGGAGTGTATCCAAGTCTGCGTTGAGATCCATTGCAATGAGTTGGCCAAGGTCCTTCAGCTTATTTTTCCTGTTAATCAACAAAACTTCATTTTGATGAAAACGTTAATAGGTTGTTTAGCAAGCAGTAAAATTTAGCTTTACCATCTATGAGCTTATTTGCAGTTTTTACTGCTAAATGACTTTAGTCGACCTTCATAACATTTCTCAATCATTACAATCTCATCTAATAACTTTAAAATGATCATTAAGGCTTTCTTTGTTTTACACCACTTCCTCTGAGCAGATAACACCTTGATATGCCATCTACATTCAAATGAACCAGCTCATTGACACTAATAGGGGTCAGAGCAATAACACTGAACACACAAATTGTGCTGTCAATGCTTTTAAAATTATCTAAGTTATTTAATTTGACCCACAGATGGTCCCTGTAACGTCTCAGTCCCCTCAACATCACCAAGAAACTGACTGGCACATACTGCAAAGTATGACTGTTTAAGTCGGGGGGTCTCCACCTGCCACTGGTCTGTTAATGGAATAGAGTGTTTTTCTCCCATTTCACCTGCTCAGGTATCAATCATGTTGGGAATGAAATGATCCCTGCTACAATAGTCTGGTATCATAAAATGACCCTTGGGTGAAGAGGGAGGGGCGTGCAAACGTGTGTGAGTGTAACAAAAGTGCTGGTTTGTGTGTGTCTGAGTTAGAGAGAGAGCGAGAGAGACAAAGACACACAGAGAGAGAGAGAGAGGGAGAGCAAGAGTATGACTGAGGGAGGAAACCAAAATGTCTATTTGCTTCCCATATGATTCAGTTGAGCAGGTATTAACCACCATCTCTAAACCTTGAAAAGACTATTTAAAAGAAAAACTGCCATCACTTTAATAGGGACATTTCCATCAAGCAGCGGGATGTTTTTAATACCTCGAGGTGAGTTAGGTCAGTGACTGGAAAACACTGCAGAAATACAGTTACGTCCTTTAAAGTAAGCTCATGGTCAAAATGGAGATTGTCTGTCTATGAAATCCCCACGGTCTGGTCACACAGCAGTTGTCAAAAGAAACGAACAGTGGAAAATGCAAAAGAGTTGTTGACTGGACATTACAGCTCCCTAACGCCACCAGGAATCTCTTGAATTACATCACTCTATGATAACAGAGACTTCATCAACTTAGGAAAAGGATATTGTGCTATAAATGACTCATAGATTCATGTTATAAGATCCTGACAGCTAAATTAGAGAATTAAAAATACTTTAACTAACTAAACGAGCATTTGTGTCGTCACAGTGATTTATAACAAACGTTTAGCCTAAGAACTACAAGTAGCTAACGTTTTGTTCTGTCCTATCCCTGAAGCTAAACGACCTTAGACAATAAGGTCCACATCCACAGAGCTAAACCTCCATTGTTTGCAACCAATTTAATAATAAAGAAAGAAACGTTGTTTGTGTGGAACAATTAGGATTGGGTGTGCTACCTTCACCGGACGAGCAGCAGCTAGCCGTGTTAGCCGTTTCTAACGGCTGACGAGGCCCGAAGCTTTCCCGGAGGCCTGCGAAGCCCGAAGCCCGAAGCCCGAACCGCTCCCAGCGGCCCGAAACCACTTTCCCACAAATTACACGAAATACACCGAATGAACTCAACGGGAGTTCGGCATGGACTAGTTACAATGTTTTTGTTGGTCTCCCGTTGACTTTTCCAGTTTTTTCTATGGAGGAAATCTTAACACATACTGATAAACTGTTCATTTTCTTTTCAACAGAAATAGAAATTAAATTTTGCTCCATTCAGTGTTTTACTCTTCTGTCATTTGATTTACATAAATTTTTCTTCTTCACAATCAATTTGCTGTTAATTATCGATGTTTTGCAGCAAAGCAACCGATTTCAAGACAAAATAAGTTTGGCAAAATGTAGATGGGGTATAGTAAATATACAATTAGTTTGAAATCATTACGCGTCTTGTTCTGCTCCCAATGCCTCCTTTTGTGACACTAACGGTACCACTGCGACTGTCAATTATCCAATTGTCTACTCTCTGTGGGTAGGAAGGCAGCGCCACACTGTGGCGGTTCTCAGAACTGCGCTGTCAAGACATCTGTCGGCCAGGCCGGAAATAACTGTTCTATGTCAGCTGGAAAACAAACAAATAGACAGACAGCGACATGAAACTCCGCGTGTCGAGGGGATTACAAACACGACAGTTGCTGTGTGGACGTCGATTGATTGCTTGGGGGTCGATGATGTAAACCTCTGACTGTTGTTGTTTGATTTTTGATGGAAAACCTATTTAATCAATAAGAAAAGATATTAAATCAATGGAAAAACCACGGGATGTATGAAACATGAACTCATATTTAGGGATTCCCCGGTGGAATCGGCTGGATAGGAGGGACTTCCATCCCCGTGACGGCTCCGTCAGAGAACGAAGGAGATTTCATCAATATGAACTCAGTTCACAGCGTCAATGTGCACGTAAGAAAAATCTCCCCCGTCAAATTGAGAATAAAATAAAACATTCAGACAAAAAGTACACAATTCATGACAAACAAAAGTACAATATTACATCGTAAATTAGTAGTAGTAGTAGTGTTTTGCAATAATTTTTCAGCGTTTTAAATCGGAAGAATTCCTTTTGTTCTTTCTTCACTTTATCTGTTAACTTGTATAGTGATTAGTACTGTTGCCTCACTATGTGGAGCTCCCAAATTCGCTTCCCGGTGAGGGTCTGTTGTTGTTTTTTTCTTTTTCTCTCATACAGTATTTCTTACAATGCATTCATATCACTTTGAAATAACCCGAGGGAAATCATCAATTGTCATAATTCAGTTTTATTTATCTGTATTTATGTCCTGACGATAGAAAGAGACATGCTTTAATATATTTACTTATCCAATCTTTATTATGACACACAGGGGCACATTAGTTAACACTGCTCAATTGTGCTGTGGGGGTAGACATGGAATTAAAGTTGAACCCTACCACCGCATCACATTACACAACTTCACATTTCTGATTTACACACTGCAATATACTCCCACGTCGAATTGCGCTGTTTCGCTGTGGCTGCTTTATTTGATTTTTTTTTCTAAATAAACTTTCAAACTTATGTCTTACTTCATTAAAATCCCAAGTTCAACAGCAGTGAAATGAGTCACGATGGCTTCTGTTGCCCTTTCTTCCATTGTTGATTGTGTCATCTTCACTCTGCTGATAATGACTTTTTATACTCACTGTGAATGCACTGTGAATGCATTGCACTTGTTGGCTGAACCTAGTCAGAGGTGATTGAACTAATTCTGATCACCTGTTCTGGAACAGAAGCGTCTGACATTCCCACCTCAGGCTCAGTCAATTACAGGATGAGAACAGGCCCCTGGTTTTGGTCTGATGAATCTATAAATATATATCAAATGTTGTTTCTCTCTCTCAAAAAAAAGTTTCAATATATACAGCTGTTTAGCTGTCAATAGATTGGTTTTCCATTTTAAAAAAAACTGCAGCAACAGTCCTGAGTTTGACCCTGACAGCAGTCTGCCCAGCAGCTGGCAAACATGGCGTCCATCAAGGAGCGAGCTGCTGCGCTGAATCTCGCTGAGAAACTTCGTGTTCGTCCTGGAGGTAACCGAAGCATATCAGGACATTTACCATGAATAATTCCTGCCTCTCTTTAACCTGTCGCTGCTCTTTTTAATTTCATTTGTAAAACATTGATCCAATGTCTCCTTTGTAGCCCACAGTGAGGCCACGGAACCGGTCTGGTCCTCCGTGTGGAGTGGCCTCCTCTCTCACCTCAAGTCCTCTCTGAGGCTGAAACGTCGACGGGTCCACTTCAAGTCCCACAATGACTGCTTCGTGGGCTCAGAGGCTGTGGATGTGGTGGAAGAACACATTCACACTGTCAAGGCCTTTGAGGGTGTGTGTGTGTGAGAGAGAGAGAGAGTGTGTTTTACTTAGTAACTAGGACAAATGCCACATCTGTCTGTGTTTCATTCAAACTGAAGGTGCAGCCACCAGGGAGGAGGTGGTGTGTGTGTGTCAGGCCCTGCTGGACAGTGGTGTGTTTGAAGCAGTGGAAACCAGCATGTTTGGCAAAGACAAAAAGCAGATTGTGTTTCAGGACACCAAGTGTGCTCTGTACAGGTTTGATGTACAGTAGATGATCTCATCTTTGCTGTGATAATGACTCATGATGTCCCAGTGTTCTTTGTTCCTTTCAATCAGTGGTTTCATCTCACCATTGAAATTTCCCACACAGGTTTGCAAACAAGCATGTTCCGTCAGTAGATGATCTGGAGAGAAGTGAGCTGGGGAACAGGATCCAGAAGCTCCTCTCCGGTGCTTCCACACCGTGAGTATAACTTGATGAGAAGTATGACTTGAACTTTAGTTAGAAATCAGCATCCACATCGTGTTGAGTTACCATATTATTCAGTACACTGTTTGATGTAGGATCACCCGATAAACGCTAAAATCAACAGCTCACACACAGCGTGTTTGTTTCAGGCTGGCAAAGCAGACGCTCCCCTCTGACTCACCTGGGCAGACATACACCCCGGTCTCTTTCACACAAATGCTAGACACTCCCGTCAGTCCTCTGTCTCTACAGACCAAGGTGGACGGTCTGAGTTTGAGTCCCAGCAGAGTGCAGACTGACTCTGCTTTATCTCAGCCATGTAAGCCATGTTTCCTCCTGTTGTTACACACACACACACACATCTGTTCAGTGCAACTTGCCTGTGACTAGCTGCATTTAACTATTTAATTTCACACAGTTTTACAAATTCACTTTATGAACTCATAGGTCATGTGAGTATGTGTTTAAATCCGTCTTGCTGATTGTACAAGATGGATTTTGTAATTCTTTTCAATAACATGGCCTACTTCCACTTAAAGCACAGGACTCTGCACTGTTTCATGTTCTGTTCTCCTCAGTGGTGGATGAGGTGTGGCAGGAACAAACTCTGCTGAGGCTCTTAAACCTAGTGGAGCTCCCCCTGCTGGAAGGGGTGCTTCAATGCTGCCAGTTGGCGTCCTCTTCTCCTCTGTCGCACAGTAACCCTGACCTGATCTACAGCAGCAACTACTTGGACAGACAGATCCTCCAGGCCTTCAAGGACTCTCAGTATGTTTGACTCCATTAGAAGTCAAAAGGGAAAGATGAGACCTGGCTTCACATGTACAGATTTACCCTCCTCCTTCACAGTTAATGAGGCAGTGTAGTCTGTATGTCGGTCTGATTCCACACGTACACCACTGCAGCTGTCGTCTTCTCTGGCAGGGATGATGAGTGGCTCTGTGCAGCGCTGCACTGTCTGGACTTCCTGCCTGACCAGCTGGTGGTCAATTTGAGCAGAGAGCTTCCTTATTGTTTCCCTCCAGATCAGCAGGGTGGTGGCAAAGCACCAGCGGATCAGCTTGGTAGAGGCAAGTAACTAACGATTGAACTATGATTGAATATTGATGTTTCTTTATTCTGTACAAAGAAGTTGTCGGGGAACAGCACGTGCAGCCACTCTGTGTTTCTAAAGTTAGCATCAGGTCATGAACTCATCATCTGTGGCTCCAGGTGTTCCTGAGCAGTCTCAGCTGACTCAGAGCGACATGACACAGTGCAAGATGCTGCTGTACCACACACTGCTCAATCACTACAGCAGTCCAGACCGAGCGCCGCTGCTGCCCCTGCACATGACGGATATCTTCAAAGCCATCACAGACCTCCTGGGTGGGAACTGTAGCTCTGAAATCACAAGAACATTCACATTGTTTAGGTATAAGTGAGCCATGGTATGTAAATCATCTTGTTTGTCAGCTGAAGCTCAGTTTCAGTGCAGAGAGAGGAACATCAGACGAGCACTCTTTCTCTTGTCCCTCATGTCTTTGTGTCCTCTGGTCCTCCAGTGAATGCTAAGCTGGGCACAGCTCTGGAAGCGATGCAGCTGTGTCTGAAACTGCTGCCGCTCCACTGCAGAGAGGAGCTGCACAGGCTGCTGAGCTTCTTGGCTCTGGCAGCTGATGCACAGGGGATAAGACTGGACATGGAGGTAATATTTAAACATTTATGATCTGTGGAGATCTCCTAAGCTCTGTGGGAGTCTTCTGTTGAACACACATGCACAGGCACTGAGCTGTTGCTGCTGTATTCTGATCTGCTCAGACTTCACTAAAAGTGAACCAGACCAGCAGTATTCAGTTTGTATGATCTGTCTGGACCAATCCACGTTGCATGTTCCGTGTGTGGCTTTGTCATTACCTGTGACATGAAAGATGTGCTGTTGAACATGTAGATGGAGAACAGACTGATGGTGAAGAGGTTTTTCTTCAGAGCAATCCTCCACAGCAAGACTCTCCCGAAGGAGAAGCAGGACCTGATGGTGGTCTTCATGCTCAGCAACATTAGAGAAATCTTTAAGGTGATGTGTTATGTCACGCTACATTTGTACACAGAACTCAACAAAAATAACTTTTTTGACAGATTCCTGTGAGCAGCAGATGAAAGTTTAGCAAGCCGGAGAGCATTGATTGGAGCACTTCAGGGGAAGATTCAAATATACTCCTTCCGTTGAATGGCTAAAATACACACACGTTTCTTAATCTAGGCAAACAATCTACCAACTATTAGCTTCCCTGGTTTGTGTGAGTTTTGACATTAAGGAACTGCTGCATAATCAAATCATAAGAACTCTAATGGAAGAAACAGACCATCTTCTTCCAGCATTTGTTGTACACACTGTTTTCTCTCTGCAGATTCCAGGGGCTCTGCACAAAGCAGTGAGCGAGAAGCTGGCCGGCCTCATTCAGGACAAACAGCCTGATGTGACTGGTAAGAGCTTGTGACGATCCAACGGCAGTACCAACCATGTTCCCTCCAGTTTAACTCAGCTTCTTTCCTGTTCACTGTCCTTCAGGATGTCATGAGTCCAGCAGGATCTCTGCTGTCTCCACAAAGACGACCACCAACCAGGAACTCTGGGATTTGCTAAACAGCATCAACCTGGACCCCAAGATGTCAGCCAGGGAGAGGAAGCGCCTCCTTGGGCAGTTTTATCGAGCCCACCCAGAGATCTTCAACAAGTACTTTGGTGAATGTGCGCTCAGTGTGCTTTAGTGTGAAACAGCAGAAGTGAGTTTTGAAGCACTGTGCCATTCAGTGTGAGTGTGTGTTAAAGATCTGTTTGTGAACGTACCAGCTGCTTGTATTTTTAATTGTTGAACAATAAACATTTGTGATATTCCTAGTTTTTCCACGTTTTACTGGATACACAGTGTTGAATATATTTATTTGTGTATCTGTGGTTCTGTACAAATCACGTTTAGACCCTGTGAGGGACCGACGCGGTCACCCCTACTATTGGGATGTGGACCCACTGGATTAGTGAGACGAAAAGCGATGACGTTGTGATGACGTTGTGATGACGTTGTAATGACGTTGTAATGACGTTGTAATGACGTTGTAATGACGTTGTAATGACGTTGTAATGACTTTTATTTCTTTCTCTCCACGTATCCGTACCAACCAGAACCAAGCCGCCCCCTCTCTCCCTTTTCAGCCCGAATGAGCTCTTCTTTAAATAACCGGTGAGATAAGGTCAATTAGGCCATACCATTACTGAGGGGGACATGAATTAATCCAACACACCCAACATAAGCACAATGAGAAAATAAACATTTTGAGACAGTAAAATAAACATTAATAGAACACCACAACCTCTCTGCACACCAAAACAACCCCTTTCCCCAACATACAAATGAAAACTGTGATCGGGGTTTAAGCCCACACCCCTTTTCCGATTCCCGGCGCCCTCTGCCGGGGATGGCCTTTAAATGGCGCCCTCCTTGCGGTGCGCGCTCCCGCTTGGGGCGCCTTCGGACCGGACGCCGGAAACAGGAAGTAAGTGCGTGACTGTTTGTATTGTTGCCGAATGCCTATTGTAAGCGGGCAGGTAGTGGGTGCCGCACTACATGCCCTTGATGTGGAGGACAGAACCATAGGAGTGGTGATGACTGTAAAAGAGTCCCGGAGCCCGTGTGACTTTCGCACACACCTCCCGTGTATGAATTTAGCGCCAGGACGGTGCGTGCGTGCGAGCGTGCAGTGGATGTGTGTGTGTGGTGTGCGCGCGCCTTGGTGCGCGAGTGGAAGACGGCATTCCGGTGTTCAGTTCATGGAGGAGCGGGGGGGTGGACGGTGAGAAGGGGGGCTCACCTTCTCACAAT
>CAAKHB010001957.1:42515-58238 GCA_901007665.1 Aeoliscus strigatus | reverse complement strand
AGCTGTGCTTTTACAGATAACTGCCATATTCAGTGTGTTCTGCACACAAATACTCTTTATTCAGTGTAATGAGCAGATATTAAAAAGAAAATGAGAAAAAATAAAAAATAAAAAACAGAGGGACACTGAACAATGAGGAAAAAAATAATAAAAATGTCAGAATAAAGAGAATAAAGACATTAAGCCCATGAAAGTTGTTCTTTTTTTTACCCAATAAAAAATGTCATTAGCAACTTTCTTGCTGTGCTGAAAGTGTCAGAATCTCATCAGACTTTGAGGTCTAAATTATGAAGTAATTCTATTCACACTCTTCTCCCAGAGCGTACCTACTGGTGATGAATGTATTAAGGCGCCTGTCCTCTTCCACACTGTTAACGTTGACACATCTTGGAACGTGTGAAGTATATGTAGACAACTGTCCACAAAGCCGACAGCAAATCGTCCAAACAAGAAATCTCATTACACACACACACACACACTTACTTGTTTTTCTTTGTAAATATATGATGATCTGCATGGAGATTTAGAGTAACAAGTGACTGTGAAATCATCAAAAGTGATTTATCAGTTGCACAGATTCAATTTACAACCCAACGTTTTCTACTGTATACACAGTAAAAATAAGAACAACGACAAAAAAACAGCTCTATACCATAAAACGATCATTTTCAAACTACACGTGTTCCATTAACATGTCAAGTTAATGTGTAAAATGTTTACTGTAGTCATCGTGAATGTGATTAACCTCCCCAATATCATTAACTTCTCATTGGTACATCAGCTTCAACAGTCTACTCTGACAGGCTGGAATAGTTTTTATACTTACAACCCAAAAGCAAATATTCACTGAAAACATGATGTTATTTTCCCCTTAAAGTAAGATATTGTTAAATGACGTGAACTAAGTACAAGTTAGTAACTCATGTAATTATGATCTTTATTGTACTGATGGAAGCTATAAATAAATGGATTTGCCACCATGCAATAGGTTACGTTTAAGAACACCTCTGAGTTAGATAGTACAGCTATAGCAGAGAACTACAATGAAATAACGAGTCAATAATGATGGAGGCCCGCTGTCAACAGCTGAGGACGTAACTCGTCACCTCTGTGAACAGCCACACAGCAGCGAAAAAAGAAAGGGTGTCATTTCCTGAGAGGTTCTCACACTTCTCGAGCAGTCAGGTAACTACAAGTGAATACAGCCTGAGAGGAGTTCAGTTGTGTTCCTCAAAAAGCAGCATTTGACAGACACACAAGAGGAAGATGAATGAGATTTGTCTTCTGTGACGCGATGTCTTGCCAACCCCTCAGTGAGCGTCCCCTCCTGTTATCCTTCCTCTCTCCTTTGTGTTTGTCCCCTCCTCGGTCCTTCCTGTCCCCTCCCTCTGTGAACAGTGTCTGTCTGTCGGCAGTGGCTGTAGTTAAGGAACAGACGGCTCCCTCCCACTTTCCTGCACCTATTAAGTTGATGATCAGTACTTTCAGTCAAAGTATGGCCCCATTACCTCCTCAACAGGAAATCAGCCAGAGAGAAGAACTGTCACTGCTACTCGTGGCCCGTTTTCTTCTGGGGAACAGATATGATATCGACGAGGTCCGCTGCACACAGGAAGAGAAGACAGGTGATCCATGTTTTGGGGGGGGGGGGGGTTGTAGAATTCAACCAGCAAAACGCTGCAAGCATCTTTCAGATGAATATGATTTCCCTTTCCAGACTTTAAAGTGGTCCGATAATAATTTAGATTTAATAATCCAGACATCTGAGCACAATATGTATACAAGTAGTACTGATGGTTTTAATAACAGGATGCCACAGATAAACAAGAGACACTGTGATAGAATCTGACTATATGTTTGTATTGTGTTTGTAGCACTTATTCCTATGTAAAGTTCTTTTGTTTCATAATAAGAAATTTAGTCACATTATCTGATAAAACAATAACACCGTTGTGTTGTGGATGTTACTCATGTTATTACATTTTATTTTTATTAAAAATAAAATGTGCAAATGATTATTTTAAGTCATCCATCAATCTGTCAATTATTTTCTCAGTTAATCAAATAATCAAATCATTGTTTGGGCTATAAAGTCCCAACATAATCCAATGACAACTCATTTATTGTCCTGTTTCAGCATGCTGTCATGAATTAGTCAGCTTGAGCCGTTCCTCCTTTGTCAAACAGAAATATAATATTGGATTGGGCTTGACTGGGACGCAGCTCCAGTTTTAAAAAAGGAGGCTGAACAGAGACGGACACAGGGATGTTTAGTTCTGATACCCGTGTGACGGCAAGACCATTTATTTCTGGCAGTGGAAGGGACGGGCAAGTGGGTGCTGACCCAAAAGGAAGATCCTGCACGCCGTCTGTCAGACAAAGACCGCCCAAGGACACCTGACAATTTCTGTTTCGCAGCCTGAGAGACCCCACGTAATCCTGGGAACCTCTCACACAAACAGCGCCCTGCTAATAATGCAGCCGCCATCCGAGCCAGCAGCCGGGGACACAGGCCATCCATGACCTGTTTTCCAAAGGCGGAACAGGACAGAGTGGACCTGTTTGTTCTGTTTGTCAGCACGTGGGCTGCACAACGGAGTGAGCGAGACCCAGAAAAAGGAGTTCACAACAATATCCGGCACTGTGCTTGTGTCTCTATGAGTCAATCGTCTAAATTCGGCCAGGTGGATGCCACCCTCCCTGAATGCGGCTGTTTGAATGAATTTTACAAACACCCACAGTAATAAAGTCACCACTTTATTACCATAAAATCAAAGGTTGGAAAGCTGGAAACTTTCATTGTTTTTTATTCATGCTGAAGTAAACAGCATCTCTCCCTCTCTCTCTTATTTTCTCCCGCTCACCGTGTCTCTGACAGGTGCACAGCAGGCAGCACTGTCATTTCTCCTCTTTCTTCTTTTTTACCCCCAGTATTAATAGGAATAATATGTTTTATACATGCTGTCGAAATGATGAAAAAGGTGAGGAAAGGCTATGGTTTGCGTTTTCTTTCTATTATCGGCGCAAACCGACAGAAATGATCTGTTGGACATGACGGCTCCAAAGACCCGAGCTGCTCCTCAAAAGCCTTTGAAAACACCTCAAGTGAGCATTCAACGTTTCATGAAATGACCTGAGATGTTCATACCTTTACACACTGTAGCCTTCATGATAAATCCAGGAACCTCGTTCACCGGGCGTTTAAGTTGTAAGCTGTGTGTCCTGTTCAAAAGCACTTGTGTGCTCATCACAATCTCATGTCGTTAAACCAGAAGCTGAAGCTAACAACTGGTGACTAAAAGTTGTCCTGATCGCTCTGATCCTTTGTTCTGCTTATGTCACGAGTGTGGAGACACACATCTGGTGGCTCAATGCCCTGAGTCTTTGTGGATCTCACTAACGAGGCCGGCTCAGGTAATCCTAATAGAATCTCCCCAGCATTTGTCTGTGTTGACTTCAAACAGTGGACAATGAATAGAAAGCAATCTGGGACTACGTTTGAGGGTCAGGCTGAAGAATAGTTGTGGAAGTGGGCTTCTCTGCTGGCTGGGCATCAAACTACTCCTACTACACTGCAGCAGATCAAAGTTAATTCCCCTCTTAATTAAGCTGAAATTGGATGAGAGCAGGCCGAGACGCGCTTTTGTTTTCCTTTGTGCCCGCAAAGACGACAAGCTGGATGTGTGTCTGATTGTGTATTAGGGGGAATTATTGCTCACATCCTCCGTAACCATAGGTGCATCCATGTCATCTCCACTGTGTGCGTGCGCATTCTTGGCATGTGTGCGTCAGATCTAGCTGCTCTCTTTTCCGTCTGACAGCAATTCTGCCTCCATGTAACCCGGAGTAAGCACAGCGGTGTGCCGTAATGAGACTCCCTCTGCTGCTCTCCTTTTCATGGCCATGTCCATGTGTTGTGATGCTAATGAGCCCTCGCTACCACAAACACCCCTCCTTAATTGTCCTCTTTGATCTACCACTAATTCTGCTAATTAGGAGCCCAACTTTCAAAGTTAAACGTTTTGCTTCCACCTCTAAGTGCGCCTTGCACATGTGTGTATGTGTGTGCGTGTACACCAGGGAGAAGACAATAAAATGGCACAAAGAGAAAACACTGTCATCCTCTTTGCCCATCTGTCACACTCTTAATGAGACTGTGCTCCTCAGAATAAAAAAAAACACAGTGTAGGGTGTAAATGTACGCAACGTATATGTCTACATAGATAGATTTAGACTGAGAGACGCCCCCTTGTGGCTGCAGAGCTCAACTGGAAATCCGCGGAGGTCAATTTAAGCCGGGATACTCCAAACAAAACATTGACATTTCCGTTTTCAGGCCTATTTCAGTTCATATCAGAAGGTCACATCATGACTAAATGTGTCCCTTCGGGTCGGAAGACTTGTTGCAGTTGAAACTTGGGCTATGTCAGGCGAAGGTGGTTGCATGGGGGACACGACGAGAAGGCATTCACCTGTCAAACGTATCCACACACCCAACAGACAATGTGTCATGTTCCAGGCAGATGTTTACACGCACAGAATCTTCTGAACAGATTACCGCATCTGCCCAGACACATCTGTGCATGATGTTGGTGAGCTGCATGAGCAAGTTCCAGCTCAGATACACAGCGAGGCGGGACAAACACCTCGAAATGCCTCGTCAAATGTTGAGCATTTGTGCTGAAAAACCACACAAAATGAGCACAAGTACACCATGAACAATCGGATGAAGGCATTCAGCTCGATGCATTTGTCTGTTTCCAGCTCCTTAACACTTCGATCCACCTTTGGTCCGCTAATAGGTGAGGATGGTTGCAGCCCCAAAGATGCAACCATTGCTCCCATGCAAGAACTAAACAGACCTGGGAGGTGTTCAGTGTCTTTTCCTTTCACACAGCCACAAATAGCACAAATTTGTCGGGTCATGTTTTTTTCACAGTTCCCTCTGAGGCCCCCGAGGCTTTCACGCCTTACGGGGTCCTGCAGGCTTGAAGATGCCACCCTCTTTACATTTACTGACCACTTCCACACACCAGTGAACTAACAAACAGCACACACCATGCTCTGCTGCATTTGTGGGAAGTCTGGCAATGAATTTAGGTAAGATTAATTTCCAGAAGCCTCAGTGACATTTAAACAACATTTAGTACCCGGCCAAATGAAGTGGTTTGCATTTAATTGAATGGAAGAGAATCCTGAAGAAAACAAGTGACCCAGATTCCGTTTGCATTGTCTACATTCAGAGTAACAGAGGCACTTATTGGATTGTGGGGGCTGATCAATATAGTTGGGCTGTTGGAAGACAACAACAAATTGAGTTCAAGGCTTCGGTCCACTTTAATTTTTCTTTAATACAACACTGAATAAAACACAGCAGACATGGAATATATACAAGAGAGGACGATACGAGGATGAAAGGGGGGTGGGGGTACCTGGTGCTAATAATGCTAATAAGAGGAGAGCAGAGGAGAGGAGAGGAAAAGGACTGTAGCCTGACAGCACAGCCAGGGGATCCCATGCCAATCGGAGCATGGCCTTTTAGTCGGCCGGTCTGTCAGTGATGCCAGTTTGACGGACGATGCTAACCCAAGTGACATTTCTCTGGGTCAGGAAAGAGGAGACAATCGTGTGAGACATCACAGGATGTTGACGGGAGGGGGTAAAAAGGACAGAATAGCATCTACAAGCATAATGGGGTTCGGGTGAGATAGTCCTTTAGACAATTTTCTGTTATTTCCCCAGATGATAACAACATGTCCAGAGAGAGCTACTGCAATCTCCTTCAGCTACACTGGATATTTTGTGAAATAGCTATAAAATCCAGTTCAGAAATGTGGTTAAGAAATAAATGAAGTAAAAATGCATGAATATTTGAGACACACGCTGCAGTTGTTCTGGCAAAGGGTCTGAATTTGACTCACCAATCCTCACCATCCTCACCAATGAGGATGTTAAAGAAGTGGAGATGCGTGCGGAGGGAGGGCGAGAACTTGTTTATTGGTGTTGAGCTCATTAGCATCACACCTATTAGCGTCCTGCCAGCTTCACTGACCCTCTTCGTCAGCCATTCCCTCAGAGACAGATTGTCAGTGCAGAGCGGCGACCGAGATGACAGAACAAACACACCTTCTGCCAGTTTTTCTGCGGCCCGCGTTTATCCATTAACTGTCTATCAAATGCTGAAGAATAAAGGGAAGGCACTGTAAACAGATGGATGGGAGAAGTGTTCCAGCATAAATTATAGACATATTAATGTTAAATCAAACAAGCCGGGATTAGAGGGACTTTTAAATCAAGGCTGTGGATAATAATTTGGCAGACTGGTTGACCTATTCATTTTTGAACACAAATTAATGATTCAATCTTGGCAAGCAATGTGTTCTTGTGGTGCAGTCTTGTCTCTGTTCTTGTCCGTGTGTCAAAGTTTTTTTTGTCCTGTTGCCACCAGCTTCACATTAACAGTTTCTTTCGATGACCTTCAGTCGATTTTTTTTCATTTTTTTAGAAGCCAGTGTTGTTTAGTGTAGAAATCCAGACAGGTCCATCCTGGCATGAGCTGTAGGACCATTACCTGTGAATAAAATTAGTTCAAACCAATCACACTGGTCTATCTGATATAACCAGGTCAAGAGCCATGTGGACCTGTGGGCGGGGCTTAACTGGCTGGCTGTAGCGCTATCCAGTAGTGTTACTTTGATGTGTTTCAGATGTGTGTGTTTACTTCAACCCAATTCCCAAAATTCCAGCATCATATTCTGGAAATAGAAAAAAAAAACTGCAGATGTTCAGTTAAACAGTTTGGATCCCTGTGTCTCATTTAGAGCTCATTATGGCAAACTGCAAACCCAGGTTGAACTTTCTCCCCCCAGCTCTGTCTCAACCACTCTCTCTGCCTCCAGCATCTGACCTCAGAACCTGCTTAGCGATGTTTGCAGCTCTCTGCTTCTGTTGGCATGTTGGGATGGGCCAAATGAGATCATGGTCAGGTTTATCGTTCCAATTAAGTCCACTAGGTAAATGGTGGGTGGGAAGAAGTGCTCTCTATAATATCCTGCGCCTTGTCCATCACTGGACCCACTTCATTAGACTGTTTTTCGGTTACATGGACATTTGTTGCCGTATGTTTGCTTTTAGCTGAACACCTTACATCAGCCTCCTCCTCTATCTATCACAATGGGTGAAATCACACTTTACAGCAGACAGACAGACAGACAAAAAAACAAAACAAAAAAAAAACTGTGCGGTAGTGGAATTTTGCAGGAGTTGAAAAAATATGTGCCCTATTAAGCCAAGTACAATAATTATAGCCCATACAGGAATTTTGAAAATTTGAACTCACCAGTGCGTGCTACAATCAGAGTTTATTGGCTTGAGAAACAAGTTGGGCTGGTAACGAACCCGATGTCATTCATTTTCACATGCTGATTGTAGTAAAAAGTGACTGCATGTATGTGGTGTTCTCGCCCTCTTTGGTTCTCAAAGTGCTTTGCAGTATTGGCATAATAATAGAGGTTTATTATCAGTTGTTTTGCTGAACCCTGTGAAGCAAATCGTAAGTTTGAAGAAATAATTAAGCACAAAAATATCATTTAATCACTGTTTAAAAAACTTCTCTCCTACACAAATTTATGCACCACCTGTTTCACTCCACCTTCATTGTGTCTCGATTATTTATTTATTTATTTATTTATTTTGGGGGGGGGGGGTACCGTAGCAGAAAATAAAAGTGCCAGGGCCCCCGAGGGCCCCATACCGTTTAAGTCTCCATTAGGCTGATAAGGTTTAGCAGCTGAAGTTGCTGGAGTTCCTCTCGAGCTTCAACCCTCCTCATGACTTGGACTAATTAAGACCTGGCCCACATCCTAAATTTAAAGATAATTAGCAGTTAGGGGTTAGCGACCACCCCTTCAGGCTGAAACCAGCGTGTTCAGTCTTTCCCTAACAGCTGAGTTTGAATTTTGACAGTAATCAGATTTGATTTGCTACAACAGTGTAGTTTGTATAATGGTGGTCATGGGGCAGCATTTCTGCTTTGATAAAACTCGTCGTCGTTAATCCGTCAGTTTAGGCCCATCAAAAAGTCTATGACACCGTCGATCAGTGTTTTGAACATTTCCCTCTTCTTCTTCATCTTCATCTTCTCCGTTTCCCTGCACACCTCAGCTGTAGATCCACTCTCGTTTCCCCAAAACCTTTGAAAAGCACCATTGCTTGTAAAGACCCAAACATACTTGAGAGGATTCAATGCACATAAAGCGCAACATTACCACCGCTCCTTGGACGCATGATGTGAACACCACAATAGGATTGGGGGAAATGTGGGGTTTCACGGAAATTTCACTAAAACTGAAACTACTGCGGACATTCCGAGTCCTCTCCGCTCCCAGACGTTGGAGTCTTTTCCAGACGGTGACATGTTTGCCAGCTTCGGAGCTGCCCGACCTTTCTTAACAATGTCCAGTTTTTCTTGAAAAGTCCGTCTTGAAAATGTCTTGTCTGGTGACAAACCAGCTATTAAATCAATTCAACTACATTTTTTGCGCGTTCAACTCCAACAGGTGTCGTTTGCTAGCTCTGGTTTACACCCTCTATGACTGTCCAATCAGAGGGAGTGGATGTGATGACGTCACCGTACCTTGGGGTCCTCAACTCACAATCTGATTGGTTAAAACAACAGTTTGGTCGACACTCATTCTATGCTACAGGGCTACAGAACTGATGGTGAAGACCTCCAGGAGGATTTCTTTGACCAGCAACAACTGATGGCTGAAATGTGATTAGATGAGTAGATTTGGTTGAAAATACAGGTTTGGAAGCAGAATAAGCAGGAGAAAAGTTATGAAAGGAAAGGAGCAGACTATTAGGAATTATTTAATACGTCTGTTATTTCAATATTTTTTTTAGGCCAGCAGAGAAGGACTTGAAGGCCCTGACGGCCCACCACTGATAAAACTCTAACCAAGTACATTAGAAGATCTGCAATAATGTCTCCATATTCATATTATGTATTAAAAATAATAACAATACATCATAATAATAACAAAAAAACTGTTGTGTGTTTGTGTGTGTGTGGTGGATGGGTGGTGTGGGGGAGGGTGATTAACTTCCTGGAACCCTTGGGACTTTTACTATGTTTTTCGGTTAAGCACTACTGACAGCTTGACATTTTCCAGAGGAGAGGACTATGATCAGGAATGTTTTATTCATCCATCCTATTGACTTCCCTTTGCTGCCAAAGCGGACAGAGAGCAGCAGACCCAAAGTACGGCAGGAGGCAGTGAGCGCGATTTTCTGCTGTCGTGATCACCGCTCAGGTCGCAAGACACAGCGAAGTTGGCCAGGTGACGGACAATGTCTGCTAATCACCTGCAGACAGTGTAAAAGCAATTTTTTTTTCATCTAGTAAAACCTATAAAACTTCACTCCACTTTGGCCTTCAGTACAAAAAAAATACTATTGACCTTCTGTGTGAACAGGAAGAATGAAGTGTTCCGAAAATCTGCCCAGACACAGCTGGGAATTGGGTGGCACTGAAGAGAATCAAGAAGCGAACAGTTGCCACAAACCGTCGGTGGGATAACTCAATTTAAATGTCAGGACAGAACAACCGTTGGCTGCTGAGGTCTGCAGCATTATACGCTTGTTTATAGAGCTGACATCATTAATTCATTGTTCGGACGTTGGATTACTAAAGCATATTTGATTTGTGTGATTACAGGGAAGTCTTACAGTGTATGCAGATGAGCAATGTTGAATGCCCCACATACACACACTCACTTATGGCCACGCACAGGCCAGCAGATTGAGCTACTCACTGCTAGAAAATAGTCAGGCAGTCAAGCAAAAGCCAGGAAATAGACATGTGAATATGGAATGAGTGCAACAGCGATGGCGTTTTCAGCGCCAGTGGCCTTGAAGGTGACTTTTTTTTTTACTCTTCTACGCGTCTCTACTTGTGTGATGACTGACGACTCTATTACTAGCTGAACATTGCAGAGAACCTGCATGGAAACACGTTTTAAACAAGCAACAAACAATTTGCTGGACTTTCTGGAAAGAAAATGATTTATTGGCATGGGAAGCAACACAACAGCTCTGACATTTCTTTTCCATCCACCACATCTATACTGCTGCAACAAATACTGATGACTGCATTAAACTAAATTATTATTACTATTAAAGATGATGAGAATAAAATGTCACAAGTAATCTCTCTGCATTAACAACAACTCTCCCTGTGGCGGGTCGGAGACCACTCACTTATTCTTTCTTTTTCTTTTTAATGTACATTCATCATGAGAGACGATGTGTGTTTCATGCCATTTGAACTTCTGGTATTTCAGGTGTAGTTTGCTCATTTTTCTGTTTGTTTTTTCATAAAAGTCAAGAGCACTGCAGCTTGTTTCAGCTTTCAAAAAGCAAATCTATTCGCCAATGCAGGTCTGACTTGTTGAATGGAGCGGGGTCATCCCTGAGCGGACAATTTGCGTGAGACAACCGCTTCCCTCATCTCCAGGCGGGTCACGTGGGACCGGGAGCTGGGAGCCACGACAGGAGCCTCCTCCAGGACAAAGTGCTGGGAGCAGGGAGACACTGCCGGCCTTGTTCCCTTTCGCTGGGTCTTTGTTAAGTGGGTGTTTGCGCTCTGGGAGGACTGGACAGCACAGCAGCAGACCACTCCACTAAACCAAACCCAGACACACTCGTTTGGACTGGACTCAGTGTCATTTGGTGAATGTCGGAATGAATCGATATCCTCAAAAAAAATCCATTTGTAAAACGAAATGAAAATGAATCATCGGTGGTCAAGTAGGCAAACGTGCACATCTGAATGTAATGGCTGTGCTGCTCAGTTTATTTTCATGATTTTGTCTTGAATTGGTAGTAATAGAATAATACGTTCTCTTATTGAAACCTGAAATAATGCTGAATGATCATATCATGATATGAAATTGAATTCACTTCTGTTAATCTACTAGAAAACTCTGCCCATTGTCAAACACAAGCTGTAATAAACTTGACTGTGTCACATGAAATATGTTAAGATTAATTTGAAACGCAAAGGAACTTGGAAAGTTATGAGATGTTTGAGATGTTTGCAGACTTCTGCAAATGACACATCTCGGCCACATGATGCGGACTTTGATTGGAATATCTGTCCTCTACTGTCAAAGCTCATGCTCTATGCATCAGACATTATCTTCATGTTAGGAAAATGTTAAAAAAAGAACTGTGTTCTTGCATTGTCACATTAATGAATATTTTGTTTATCTGAACGCATGAATCAATCCAGTGAATGTACATGGATACATCTAATTCCAACTTGAGAACATTACAAACCCCTGACATAGATGCATACATGCTGTGGTGTCTGTGAGCAGTGTCGATGTGCTCTAAATCCATCACCAGAAATAACCGAGGAAGGCCACGTATTTCTTCTGATTATTTATTCAGATGCTTATTGAAGCTCAATAAGGCACATTCAGTCACGGCCGTATCATTACAACCCATTAGTGGTGGAAAACACACAGGGTGACGCAAAGGAAAACGTTTGTGAAAAAGCACACTCATGCCAATACCCCTGGCAAGTCATGATGGTCACCAGTGTCAACTTTCCCCTCCTTCCCTTTACTCGTGTTTGTCCTATCTGCCTCTCCTCAACATCTGGTGAAACCTCACCAGTGTCCTTGCCGACGCCCTCGGGTGAACCGGCCATGTCAAACCCGAATCCATCATTCACTCAACAACAGCCACGGGGGGCACAAGGAGGTGGAAAGGCAGAGTAACGGGATGAGTGGGGGGCGAAGAAGGGAGGGGAGGCACAGGGTGAAGTGTCGCTTCCAGTCCACCCTTCTCTCACCGTCTTCTTCCTCTCCCTGAACCTGCTTGTCGTCTGTCTCCCTCTACAGCCGCGAGAAAGTTCAACTCCCACAATGTCGGACTCAGCTGTCATGTCACAAGAGATACTCGCAGCTGGTTCTGAAGGAGACATTCACACACACGGAGGAGGGGTATAAAGTCAAGGGCGGTGAGGGGGAGTTGGGGAAGTGGATATAAGATGAGGGAAGATGAGAACAAAAAGGAGGGCGAGGAGGAGCTAACAAGATATAGCAATGAGAACGAGGTGAGAAGAAGCAATGGGTGAGCCTTTCTGCAGATACATATGAGTGTGTGTGTGTGTGCGTGTGTGTGTGTGTCCGTGCAGAATGAAGTGTCCCTGTCAGAGCACCAGCTACCCCCCGGGCCTCTGCTGATTAATTGTCCGCACCGCTCCTGTGATAGCGACCGCTTTAACCACCACTCCCAAGACACTTACCCATATTCCATCCCCGCCAAAAGACACCTCTCCCCGTGCGTCGGGCTGACTGGCTGCCCTTCTCTGGCTGAAATCAGGAGAATTTCACTCTTTCAACACAGTTTTTCCCTCTCTCTGCTTCAAATAGTCTTACATCAGCAACCCATTCACCTTGCCGTCGGGGGGGTAATGTCTCTCTGTGGGAGAGAGGTTTTGGAGCGAATGTGAGCGGTTGAAACCAGCATGATATGCAGCATCCCCGTGTGTGTTTACTCATGCACTAGTGACTGGCTGAGATAAAGCACCCCCGTCTCAGGTAAACAGTCTAGCACAGCAGGGTGAAATGGCACCGTTGACTTTGGACCTGGACTGTACTTAGTCAGCTCTTCTCACACTCGACAAACATCCCACACACTCATACCATCGTCCTCTCGTCACACTTTGTCTGATCTATCTAATGAAACGGGCACTTTACACTTCTGTTCTATTATTAACATGTTTTATTACTTTTACAATGCACGTTTGGTCCTTTCCTATTCAAACTGGTAGAACGGTGGTGCAGCAGCTGAACAGTAACCGTCACACAAGCGCTCTTCTCTCCCTCTCCACCACATGGCAGAACCACAGCATCCTTCCAGGTGACAATAAAAGCCAGCTCCCAAAAGCAGCCAAGGTCAATTGCCTTTCCTGCGCCTCTCATCCTGTGCTTTATGTACCTTCACATCCAGGAGAAAGAGAGCTGTGCCATTTCTACTCTGTTCCAAGGTGACTGCTGCGTTGTGACAGACACACCTTCCACTCGTGGCGTTTCCTTTCAATTACACTTTATAATTGTCGTCTCCTATAACGATCTATTTATATAGTTCTTCTTTTAACCCAACTTTGATCGTTTTGAGCATAAAATGTCTAACAACACAGCTGAACACCCAGAGGCACCAGTTGTGTAATGCTAAGAGTGTATGAATTACCATGGTGTGGACTTTGAAAGCGCTGCCAGACTAACAACTTGATATTTACGACGCCTGTCGGAAATAATTCAAGCCTCAGTCACGGTTCATCCAATTTGCATAAAGTGCAGCTAAATAAGTCATTAAGTAGAGAATTATGTGTATCTGTAAAGTGTTTTGTAAAACTTTGGAACTGAGCAGAATTCACTCACGTTATTCTCTTGTGACTGCTGACGGATAAAAATGGAAGAAAATAAAAACAATATGCATAATAAAGTTGATGGGGACTGAATGCTGATTCATCCGGACAGAGGTTGTGTTTCTTCCAAACTCCATTCCTTATTTTTTATGTTAAATACTTTAACATCTGTCACCATATATGATTTAGCTTTTCAGCTGTGTTGAATTCTGCTGACTGCGAAGGCCGCGGTAGACGTCTGGCATCATTTCCTTACTCAAAGCATTGATTTATCTCTCAGAAGAATCTGTATTAATTCATTTCTCCAGAAGCCCTGAGGTACTGCAACCAGAGGCGGGACCACGTCATTGTATTGCAAGTCTCAAGCAGGTCTCATCCTCAGTCCAGTCAAGACTAACGAGTTCCATCAGAGTACATCACATGTCGAGCAGGTATATATGTTACGGGTAATGTGGAAAAATGGGTAATATGCAAATTACCAGGGCTGTTAGCACACAAATCCACGTTATCAAAGCTAACAATCCCTTAGCTAGCACCAAAACTGACCCTAACCAACATTCATTAGAAGCCCCGCCCCTTTCCTGATTGTGTGTGTGACACGTCACATGTGTCAAAATTGTGGACGTTATTTTTTTACTCTGAACTTTCTGGCTTTTGTCTAAACTGGCTGTTACTGCAGCTTTGGGTAAAGAAAACTGTACTGCAGCTGAACTGTAAGAAAAATAATGAATGACATCACATTCAGACTATGTGCTCTTTTGTGAGAATTTACTCTGTGTACCTGGTAGACGTGAGAATGTGTGTTCTTATCGACCATTAAAGATATTAGAAAAAACGTTTTCTGGGATCTAACCTACAATTTTCTACATTTCTGTGATGACATTTAAACTAAGATTAATTTTACATAAACGATAGTATGTCTGGTGTATCCATTTTTCATCTTTGCACAGATAAATAGTTTGTAAGTAAAGTATTAATGCACAGAAGAGACACTGTACTCCTATCACCCCCCCCACACACACACACATACACACACACAAACTTATCTCTCATGCTCCCAGATGTCTCCTTACAGCTGCTATGACTGACTGCAAACTCATTTATTACAGGTCACAAACGCCAAGTGCGTCATTTCAAAGGACGCCACCCCCTCTCCTCTAACACGAGTGAAAAATCGACCTGCAAGAATAGCATACAGGGCATACCGCTTCATTACCACTCAATGCAGGCACTGAAAGTGTAGAAGTGACAAGACATAAAGGATAGTTTTGTCATGGTTGTATTCTGTTGACTCGGTGATTCATAATGAACTATCTCTCACATTAGGATTTTGGAGTTTGTTGAGACCCTTGTGGCACCAATTAGAGTTGAAAGTCTCTCCAAGCTTTACAGACACTGGGTTTGGGCAGTTGCTCTGAATCCTCCTGGTGGGTCCGTCGAGGCTCGGTCCGACAGGATGGACAGTTTCCGTGAACTATAGCATCTTAGGGCCTCTTCACAGACGTCCTCTGGGGTTTAGGTCTGGGCTTTGGTTGTCCACTGAAGGACAGTCAGAGATTTGCACTGAAACCACTCCAGCTCTGTAAGCCGCGGATCATTCTATAGCTTCTGGTACAGCTGGTTTCATTCATCCTTCCCCTTCTGATCATGATTCTTTCCCCTGCCTCCTTTTTCATGTGCGTTTTTAACTGTTATTTACTTATTTTTATTGCCATTCATTTATCTCTCTACTTTTTTTTCTCTCTGTCCAGACTGAATACAATATTTTGACTAATGCATTTGAATGTTCTTGGATGGAGAGCGACAAATGAACTCCACGACTGGGCTCAATAAAGCAGTCTGAATGTACCTGAAATCTTTTCTCCTCATGCTCCTTTAAACGCTGGAAAGCACGACACACAGCACAAGTAACTTTGCTACTTACTAGCCGCTCTACCATAAACAACTTGTCGCAGAACCTCCCTTTGTTTTCTGGAGCTCTTTGACAGTGACCGGCGGGCTCTTTATCACTATCCTGACCAGACCGCTTTTTTACAGCCTTCTGCAGGATAAGCTGTTTGGATGATGTAGGAATGAAATTATTAATGCAATAATGGCAATAAGGTTTTGCACTGAATAATTATATTTACAATATGTAGGCGGCGTTCACGCTGCATACAAGCGATGCGAAGACAATGAGTTTTCTCAGCGCAGAATTACGATGTAAAAGTTGGAGGAAATGCAACCGTCCAGACAGAGGTCACTTCGAAAAAACATTAGGTACGTATCAGATTTAGAACCAC
>CAAKHB010001957.1:0-15287 GCA_901007665.1 Aeoliscus strigatus | reverse complement strand
GGTCTGCAAAAAATCACTTGGAAAAAAACCCCAACTTCAATCATTCACTGCAGCACAGACAGAGAGAGTGAGAGAACACAACCTGCGTCGTTCAGGAGCAGTAAATACTATGGAAAGTTAGTACTACAAACACACCGAAAGAAAGAACGTAAGCTTCTGAGATCATTGTGTTCCACTATTAGCGTGAGGATTCCACAGAACCAAGACTAATGAGTGGTGGGCCGCAGAAACAGTTTCACACATTGATGTCTGCATTTCAAAAAGTTTCAGTGTCTCTAAAATGAGACCAACTCCCAGGATGAGTAAAAAGCAGTTCTGACCCCCTGGCAGGAAACAACCCCTGGCTTAAATGTAGGTGGTTCATTGAAGCAGGCCATGTTTCGAATGAAGGATGAAAACCATCAGCCCATTTCATTCTTCATCTATCCAAGTGTCTTCATCACTCATTGAGCAATTCCTACACTTCTGGACATATAGGAGATTTTATTAGATGGATGTTGCTTTTAGACTTGGTTAGACTTGACATGACTAAATGGTGGTTGATTGGTTCCAGGATTTTAGAAGCAAAAACCAACAAGGGTTTGTCAGCTGGAAGTTGTTTTCCTTCCAGATTCCATCATGAAAAGGGGACTGACATCTTTTGGCATAATGATGTGCTGAACCAGCGCTTGTTATCACTGTGAGAACAGTAACATGGGGGACATCCCCCACGGACACACATAGGGATATTAGTTGGTTCTTTAACATCCATTAGACAGGTTTGCAGCACTAAAAACACAGACTAAATCCCTGCTGTGTAATACAGAACCCAGAAAAAATAATACTTTCTAGTGTCAATGACTTACTTGAGTTTAATGATCTACATTTGGCCACTTTTTTCAGATAAATCTAAGCTGGTATATGTGATTATGATACATATGTTTATGTCATCCCACCCTAGAAATTTGCCTCTAGATCCGCCCCTGTGTCGCGGAAACAAATGCCTTGTAGGTGATGACGTGGCAGGTCCTGTCCACATTTTTGTCTTTTGTGGTTTATTTATGACACCGACTGAAATCAAAACCTGCTTTCATTATAAATTTTCTTTTCTCTTTTTTTGAGTATGAACGAATATAAAACGTGGTGGTTAATGACAGTGGGTTTCAATATTATTCAAGTGAGTAGGTTCACCTATCATTACTGTAAGTGATTTAGGGTGAAAAATGAGTAACTCCAACACACGCACGTCATTTTATTTCCTGCTTTTCAGCAACTACCACAGCACGACAGTCAAGTATTGCTCACTGGTTTTCTGTAGCTCACCTCCGTAGACGCTCCTTCTCTCACACACACACGCATGCACTTCTAAGAGCTTTTTTACTTTTTATATTTAGACGCCAACCCACGCGACCGTGTGCAGATGTTGGATGGACCTTAACAATGCACCTTTCAGCTGCTATTGCTCCTCATGCAAATGAACCATCTTGCACTCCAACTCACTTGAATGATTGCATTTGGCTAACAACAAGAATGTGTTGAAATATACATCTTCTCAGTTGACTGTTTACCTGAAGAAGTCATGTCTTAGTTCTCCTAGTGACACATTTTGCCTCTCTACGTATGATTTTTTTTTTTTTTTCTGTTTTGTTTCACACTGAATGACCGAGGGATGACAGCTCTCAGCAGATTCAGCATTCATTTCATTGGCCTACAACTCAGGAGTAAACTGCACCACAGTAAGACTGACATTGATGACTGATTTGATGGAAAACTAACGTGGTTTAACACATACACAAACATATTATCACCGAAAAAGGAGAACTGTTTTTGAGTGAGGTAGCATCATGCACAGAAATGACAGTACTGTCTGACCTTGATTTTAAAGATGCAAAAGAGGGGAGTGAACATCTCTGATAGGAAAGTGGGTTACAGATGTAAGACACAGGCGATCACTCCTCCTGTCTTTCTCTACAGACTGTTTCCTCGTTTTAGCAGGCTATGCAGCTCAGAACAGCTTGTCCTTGGTACCTAATAACACAGCTCTCACAGTGCTGTCTATGTAAAAAAATATAGATTTATACACCAAAAAAAAAGTCCAATTGTCACGTGGCTACTGAAGCTCTGTGACATTTAATATGAACAAAAGTCTGAATTCTGTTCATAGTGTATTGAATATTACAAACACGTAGCATTGCCCCATGTCCTGATGTATTTGAAAATAATTTGAGCTCAATGGAAAGGAAAAAAAAAAGAAAATACTTTTCATTTACTCTGTCAGAAAAACTGTTTGAATACAACAGAGCCAATTAGAGGGTGGACAATACAAACACAACCCAACATTTTCTGGGATCTCACTCCCAACGTGCTGATCATTTCAGAGCCTAGAAGCTCCTCTGCAGGTAGAAGCAGAGTTTGAGTGCACTTTGAAAAGGATGTCAACAGATCTTACCAGCGTGAGTGCGCAGATGACCGGTGAGGGCATCGCGCCGACGGCAGGCGTAGCTGCAGAAGGGGCATTTGAAGGGTTTTTCACCGGTGTGCAGCTTGATGTGTCGCAGCAGGTTTCCCTTCTGTGTGAACGAGACACCACACTGGTTGCACTGGAATGGCCGGTCTCCTTAAAGAGTTAAGCACAGGAAGTCAGGACCACGCTGTGGATCACAGTGGTTTGTGTAGAAATCACTGACATGTGTGCTAACAGTTAGTGTTTGAACTTGACATATCTGCAGCTACTTGTCATTAGAGCCAACTGATGACAGCTTCAAGGACCTGGTGGATGCTTCGTAATGACTATGAGATAAATGAATTTGATAATTATGCCTCTAATAAAGGACGACAAGTAATTGTGCTGGAAGATAGGAGGTATAAAGAATGACAAACAAAGAACAGGGTTGTAAGTAACATGCCTTGTCTAGTACTATGCATTCTGTTCTAATGGTACATCGCTGGATCAGCAGCCAGCGGGAAAAGAGAAACATGATTCCGTGAGTAACGTCCAGAGCAGTCGTGGCGTCACCTGGAACAGGTTGTGGGAGATTCCAAAGATTTTTTTTTCCTTGATAATAATTTCAAGTCAAAGCTTTTGTCTTTGAAAACACACACACACACACACACACACACACACACACACACACACACACACACACACACACACACAAACAGAAAGTAGTACACACCCTCTATCAAAGGATTCATGACTCAGTTTATGGAGGCGATGTTATAGTTGGATCTTTGCTCTTCTAATATTCAGTCATGAATGCACTTTACATGAACAGTTATCTGTCATCTGCTGTCTATTGTCCTGCCCTGACATGTTTTTCCCTGTTAAGGGGTGTCTTGGGATTTTGTTTGATTGATTTGTGATGGGCTGCAGTTCAGTCAACTGAACCGAAATTGTTTGTAATGGCTGAATAATAATAAAAGAGCAGTACAATCCAATACCGTTTGGTTGTCGACATCCTGTGTCAGCGGTCATATTTTGTCGAGACAAGCCATGGTCTGCATTGCTTGGACTCTTGTTCATGGATTTCCCCGGTGCTATTCCTTCCTCTGTTCTTTGGTCAAGCTCTTCCAGTGCAGGGCTTCTGTTGTCAGCCTCCTCCACTGTTTCCTCTTCTTGCTTAATCATCAGTTCTTAAACAAAACAAAACAAAAAAACAGAAGTCATGAGATGGTTACAGTACATGAATTACCTGTGGACAAACTATGTTTGACAAACTAGACTGACAGGAGTTAGAGTTAGGTTTTAAGTTGAGTGGACAGGCGTGTAAAATGACTTAGGAAACGACCACGTAGGCAGGATTAGGATGGACTGACACTGACGAGAAAGAGAGGGAGACAGAAACAGGCTGGTCTGGTTCCAGGCTGCCTGTCGGGAGAAAGGGAGTGTCTGAGGCCGTGTAGTTATAGTACATTACTGGCAGTGGGACACCATCTGGGTAAGGGCAGATTGTATAGTGAGTGTGTGTGTGCTACACAGCGGATGGCTGTACAGCACACACACTCATTTCACCTGCAGTCTGAATCGCTCTGTGTGACCAAGCAGGAAGTGGTAAGGAATGATGAAACTGTCCATCTGCAAACCTCTCATTGTTTGTCGAGTGCCATAATTCCAATGGTGCCACATGATGTTTTTCCAGGTTCTATCTAATCAACTATATAACTGACAAAACCCCCCCGGATCCAACTTCAGTTCATTGTCTTGACTGTTTAATAGGATTTGTCATGCAGACTTGTTTCACCCAAGAACTACACATCTGCCCTTTGATGTAGACACTTGTGTAACCCCTGAGCTTTTGAGACATATTTATATCTTTCTCCCAAACGTAGAGTACAAAAATCACAGGTGAAGTAGACATGAAAAGGTCTGGTGGACAGACAGTCATCTATAAGCCTTGATCAGCTGGTATCAGGACTACGAAATCCTGGTACCAGCCTGGATATAGACTGAAAAGCTCCAACTCCACGGATGTGGTTGTATTTTCCTACAAAAACCCAACGCTCTCACACTCGCTGCTCGATCTGGGCCACCTGTGGACAACGCTTTGCTGCAATTGTGCAAACTGTAAGTGGCACACAGGGCTGTGTGGCCCATCACTGGGTGGGACCAATGCTGCTGTGTGGGTAGGCAATGAGCTAGTACATTTCAGGAGCACCTTCTTCCAAATAAAACATCCCTTTGTCATGTTAATGGTTTAGATGTAAAAACCTGGGCATAAGAAAACTTACTGATCTTGATGATCTTGTTTCGGAATTTACGAGGGAAAAAAATTGCCTCAATGTTTTGTTTTACAGCAGCTTCCCGTCTGACTGCATCCAGCAACTGTCCCCTTAGACCAGAGCATTCCATTCAAATCTCAGAGGGCAGTTCACCAAAGTCATTTCACAATTCCAACAATGTCTCCAGCTGCAGACCTAAGCAAGATAATTCCACAAAGCACCTACATTCTTCAAGCCCATGTTTTATGTTTCCAGTACCGTCCTCATCCTAATGCCCACACTGTGATCGAACCGTGTCTTTGACAGCTGTATCCTGGCAACACGAAGCAGACCTGAACATCCTTGCTATTTAGCTCTTTGCATCCTCACATCTGTCTCCTCTACTGCTACAGAATTGAATACAGAAAGTGGTCAGACAAAGGTACATTAGAAAGTTGCTGCTGCAGCAGCAGCAGCAGCAGTGGTCGTTGGTACTTTTAAAGACCTTTGACCCAGCTGCTGCACTGACCAAGGTTCTTCCAACTACATATGTCATCAGATAATCTCAAAAATGTATCAGTATTGGGCAGTAACAGTCCAAACAAACAAAAAAAAACAGTAAAACAGCAATCAGTTGACGATTACTGGTGCCATCCAGGTGCCATTGTGGTAGAAAACATGACTGAAAATCAGACAGGTCTGTGAATCGATCCGATGTAAGTTGTCTAGACCACTATTTCCTCAAAAAATGTACTCCAGATTGAACTGATCAAATACTTTTAAAGTTCAGAAAGTGGTTTCTTTATTAGTGATTACTACTACTACTACTACTACTACTACTACTACTACTAATAATAATAATAATAATAATAATAATAATGAGACATAACATTCTTGTAAGAGGGGATTAGTGGTAAGTGGTCGTCATTGTTGGCAGGATTAGGATGGACTGACACTGACAAGTCGACTTCATGAAAACCTAATTTTCCTCAGTGTCCATGTTGTAGTCCGGCTGCACTGAAGGAGCATGTCTGGATGGAGCACTCACCACTGGGGGAACGAGAACGTTGGGGAACAGTCTGTCCATTAGATGTTGAGTAGTCCGCTGCCAGTCTTGACTGTTCATTATTAGGAGAGCATTGGCCATTACCTAGGAGACAAAGAGAAACTCAGCCATCTTCATTACATTATACACTGCAAACTGCTGACTGGTGACTATGCACTTTACGGATTACGGCCGTGAAAAACTTAGACACTTTCCTTAGAAAAGTGTCTAAGGAAGAAGGGACAATTTCTGACAAATATTTGATTCTCATTTGATTTGATTCTCTCAGATGACACACTCAGTAACTGACCTTAGAACTGATATCGGTCAGTTCACATTTAGGGACGATGAAGACAAAGCCAGAAGTAGTACATTTAATGTCTCCGCTGAGTGTCACATTCCAGAAAATACTGGCAACGTACCATTCAATAGATTCAAAAACATTCCTTGAATGGAAAAGTATAGAGTCACTACAGACTGTCGAACTGGACTTGTCTTAATGCAACTATGGGATCCTTGTGTCCAGCAAATGTGGATCAGATTGCAGCCTCTGAGCCGTCTGTTCGGCGGCCTGGCCATGGATAGCCCTGTGTCCACTCACAGGGAGAGCAAACCAATCCCTTATCCCCTTACACTCCTGCCCCATCGGGGTCACTTTAACAATACAGTGGCAACAGGCAAACACCCCCACTGACCCAGGTGTCAGATCCCTGAGGAACCCAAGGGAGTCATCATGTACCACTTGCACTATTAAAAGCTTTACTCAAGAGTGGCTAGAAGAGCTCGAAGACATCAGTGGTGCAAAAAAACACTTTTCATTGAGGAGCATGAGGAAGTTTACCAGGAAATCAAACGACCTATGCAATCTATCTGGTCCGTCTAGCAGGACATTTTTGATGGTGAATGTTGGGAGATGTAAAGAAATGTGTGTGATCCCCTTTTACTGTGGCAACACATGTTAAGTTTAACAAACTCTTCAGTGGTATTGTTCCATTGTGGTGTCGGCCCCACTGACTGGAGTATACTGGGAGATGTCCATGACACAATCACTGGGTCTGGGCTCGGGTTGCACAGGTTAGGGTTGGAGGAAATCTCAGGTGACCAATGTTTGCTATCCCTTGGCAATGCTGTCCTGGAGACAGGAGTGGCCCAGATTTGTCATGAATGATTTTCCGTTCCTGTGGCAGACTGTGACAGCACAATGCCAATGCCATCATCAAAACAATAAAAACACCCCATCACAAATATTAATATGAATTATTAACAAAAAAAAAAGAAAGAAAGAAAGAAAAAAATCACCCAACCACAAATATTAACAGCAAATATAACCTTCTTGGCAGACGCAAAAAGGAAAATAATGCATCATGAGCCTGAACAGGATTAGACACGAATGACGAGAAGGTCTAAAATGAGGTTTGATGCCCCTCATTTGCTGAGTCAATCCTGTCTGAGTAGTAATATCCGAATCGCGGGGCATTCTGAGCAATACACCAAAGTGGGAAGATTGAATGAATATACTAAAGGAACAAATGTGTATATACAAAAAATGTAGGTGTATCAGTGTCTAACTTTATCACCGATGTCATGCATGTGTCGCTTCTCAAGTACATTAGTCATTGTCTCTAATCCAGCAGGGGTCGATAGACTCTCAGGTCGGCCGCTTGTCCAACAAAGAGAGCACAAGCAATCCGAAGTGGTATCTTGGGTCAGGACCAGCATGCTGTGACAATAATCCAACATGAACCTGAGGTCTGGCACCTCTCTCTAACCCTGTTATGGGGCAGATGAATGAAATCCACAGACACTGATTACCAGCGGAACAGTACGACAGGCTGTGTGAGAAACTGAGTATGATCATTTCCTTGGGTGACTGGATACACAGTGTATGGGATCTGGTTTTTCCTGTCAAACCCTCAGCCTTCCTTGAGACACCGATTCATAACACACACCACTGTTTAAGCTAGAGACACAGGACGGCAAAAAGAAGCTTTTATTCCTCCACTTGTAACAGCCATCACATGATTCTAAAGGGCGACAGAGCACACTGGCTCACTCCGTTGGGTGTGTTACCTGTCTGGGGCTGAGGTAGAGTCCATAGACACCCTGGTATATTTTAACAATGGATGGATTCAATGGATAGTTCATCTGATATGTTTTTCTGTTGTCTCCTCCACAAACTACTACTACTTGTCCACATACTCTTTAAATAAAAAACTTAAAAGTATCAGAGACAACGCTCCAGTGTAAAACCTACAGGACAACTATATTTGAATCTTATATATTTTGTTTGCTCTTTGTCTGTTAAAATGTGATTAGTCTGGATATAGTTTGACTTATACAGCCTTTTTCCCCCTCCTTTTGCTAATTTGTCATCAGAATAACAGGATATGTTTGAGCGCGACTGTGACTCACGGCTGCAATCACTTTCTTTGTTTGTATTATTTTTTGTTAGTTTTAATCAGAATCCTGTGAGAAACGTTAAAGACAATAGAACGATAGCTAAATGAAGCAGACTTCATACACTGGTTTATTAAAAAGTTTTTCAGTTTTAGCTGTGACCTTCATTACAGTGAATTGATATAACTTAAAATCCCATAACAGGTGTTACAGGAGAACTTATTATATCAATGAAATATTTGATTCTCATGATCAAACTCATTTTTTTTTATTTTTAAATTTTATTTGTTTTCTGTACATCAAGTTGTGACTGTCGTTGAATCAACACACAACAGTAATATCTTGTAGTAAGCCTGAACAGTGTGTTCATTTGGCAACAAAAAAAGTCTTATGAGATCAACTGTAGGTTGGTTCACAAAGTGTAAACTATTATTAAATAAGAACCACACACATAAACACATCTGCCACAACCACAAGAGACTCAACTGACAGGCCACAGAACCCATATTTTGATTTTGTTCTTGTTTACTGCAAAAAAACCCATCTTTGTTCAGACAAATTATTCACTTTGTAAAAAAAAAAAAAACTTCATATATATAAAAAAAGAAAAGAATCATATTTTTTGTAGAATATTTCATCATTCAGACTATAAATTTGCCTGTTGCTAGGTTACCTCAGGTTCTCACAGTGAAATATTACCTACAGTGGACAGGAGTATTAGAGCATCTTATTATGTTCTGCATCTTAAAGCTACAAATCAAATCATCCAATTGTGCATTTTAGATCACCATGATTTATGAGTGCAATTTTGCATTTTTAATTTTCTTTTAGCAGCACTTGGTAATTAATGGGAACAGTAATGTTTTGTTAATTATATGCATTTAAAATGTCATTAGTCTGTTTGTCTACCATTATTTGGAGACATAAATACTATATTGTTGATATTATTATTATAAGAATTATTATTATTGTTGTTGTTGTTCTGTCGTACAAACTAGACATCGACAGTAATAGTATTTGTATGTAATTCTCACACGCCTTCAACTTGACACTGTGTGCTGATTATATTGATGACACAGTATTAGTAGGATTGTGTGGAGGATGGTGGGGTGCATGCACCGCAGGATCGCATGGAACTTTGTGCATCACACAGTCAAACACATGGACCACGTTGTTTTCCGGAGTACTATCATGCTTGAACAGAACAGATTACGACCTGCTCGAACATCAAATCATTTCAAAAGCCGCAAACAAACATTCATTCTTACCCCGCCTGCCTGTTGTTCCGACATGCACAAACCCCCAATGGAGACCTAAATGTCTCCACTGATGTCATCAGCAACGTGCTACCTGTTCAGAAGTGCATACCAGAGCAAAATACTTAGAGTGTGGAGAGGAGAAGGGCGAGAGAGAGGAGAGAGAGACCTGCCCAGAGGAAACCAGCAAAGGGCACTGAGACGCCGTATATCCATAGCTGCTGCATTCAACAGGATGTTTTCAAAGCATCACTCTCTCTGTGAACAGGAAAAGACTCTTTGGGGAAAATACCTTGAAATGCTGTGGCTGCAGAAGTGTAGTTTGACAGCGTTGTGACAAGTAGGTCCTAACGGTATGAAAGTTAATTGATGCCAAAAGCTCGATAACCTAACGCCACAGGGACAAAACATTTTGTCGTGTACTTCATCCTTTGTATGGGTCAAAGTTTGTAAAGTATAGGTTCTAGGAATACTCACTGGCACAGTAGTCATCGGGAGCCTCCATTCCAAAAACGTTGGGAACGCTGCTGTAATTAAAAAGAAATATTCACACGGCTTTTAGATTACTGTCCCACACATATACATTGCAAAATATATTTGAATTGTGTCTGAAAAGTTGAGCTGACCAGTGTAATATGACGTAGAATACAAGACAGAGCTGCATCTTCAGGAGGATCCTTCTTAGATTTTAAACTATTTATCAAAAATCATATTGTGTAATGTACAGAAAAATTCATCAGACACATGGGTTTGTTTAAATATTAAAAACGAAGTATACTAACTACGCATTATTAACAAAAATACTCCATTGACTTATGTATAAATAGTGCATGTTCAGTATAAAATAAGTCTGCATGAATTATTTTTTATTGCACTTTGTATGTGATAGACCCAACAAACTGTTCCACTAATTTATGAAGCAGTTGATCATCTTGTACAATTACTGCAGTACAACTTGGATGTTTATATCTTTTCCTTGCAACAATTCAGTAAATCTTTCAAAATGTACATGGTGGCATATAAACTGTTGTTTCACAACACGTTCAGATAACGCCACAGTGCCACGTTTTTTGTTTGAAATGACTTATGACACTGATTTATGTCCTCTGCGGCTGAATTAAGGTGCCCTATTATGCAAATAGCTTTAAAGTCAGCTTTTAATCAGTTGCAATCCCAAAATGTAGGTCTTCGACTTCATAGTTGTTGTGTAAAATTTATCTAAGACTCACAGTATAAAGTTGTCATATAATAATGAAGAATATTCATTATATGTCCAATTATTTTTGCATTTTATTCAGAAATTTTTCAGAGACCATGATCAGAGTTTCAACATTCAGGTTAAATATATGACAACACCATCCAGCACCACTGCATGTATTTGATCACATTCTTATTTGAGGTCTTTTCTCACAGTTGACGGTTATCTTAGTTATCAAATCTTGTTCATGTTACTCATAACCAACCATCTGTAGGCACAGGAGGAAAGTTTGCACACTTTTCAGAACACTGTTCTGAATTCTGCTCATTTAACATTTGAAATGTTCAAAATGAAGCCAAAGAAGAAAGACATAGCATGAGAGATTTACCTTTGACGGAATCTCCAGTGAAAAATACAAATTAGTTGGTGATTTCAGTCCAAGGCTGTGGGAAGAGGTGGCAAGTTGTTTCCTCCTCCCTTTAAAGATACCCAGAAAGAAAGAAAAAGAAAAAAAACAAAAAAATCACCCTATGATCGTCCGATGATATCATACAGGAGCATGGAAAGAAGAAAATGTCAAGTCAGCATATTTCAAAATCAATCCACCACAAGAAGAAACCGACTGAAAGGAGAGTTCTAGGAGGAGCGCATCTCTCCGACAGGTGACCGCCTGCTGCGTCAAAGCCTTTTCTGCGCCGGGTTCGAGTGTGTGTGTGTGTGTGTGTGTGTGTGTGTGAGAGAGAGAGAGAGAGAGAGAGAGAGAGAGAGAGAGAAAGAGAGAGAGAGACGCGCCTCGGAGTCTTCATTCACACCGGTGACATGTCGTTGTCAGCTGGAGCCTCGAACAGCGGGAGCACCGAGAGGAAACACTCAACAAGTTGGTGAAGGACAGAAAGAGGGATGGATCAAACTGGATCCACCGGTTCCTGAGGAATTAGCCATGGCGACACGAGCAGACTGTCTTTTTTTGTCCTTTTCTTTTCTTCCCCCTACAGAAAATCGGTTGGTAGACAAACATGACTGAGGAAATATGTGAGCGACGGCAATATGAAATGATCTATGATATGATGAATTCAACAAGATGGCACAATTGCGAAATCAAGCACATATCTTCCAAATTACAATTGCGCCCATATTATACTATTTACCTTTCTTTCACGTTAAGTGCGAGAATTCTGCTCTTTAATGGTGATGCGACAAACTGCATTAAGCATCAGCTGGGAGAGGGAGACAAAAACATCAACACAGATCGTAATGAAATGAGATTTCTTCCCCTTCTCCGTGTACCTGTGTGGTCGTGTGTGTGTGCGCGCGCGCGCGTGTGTTCGTGTGTCGCCTGCTTGGAGCTGAGTGACAGCTGCTGTAAGTCAACAGGTTGTCCGATGGCAGCCTGTTGCAGCAGCTCGTCAGGGGCTGCTGCTGCAGACATGCTGCGTTTGATGTCCTGTCTGAAAACAAGAAAAGCACAACACCATCCTCCCTCCCTCCCTCTCTCTCTCTCCTTTACCTGATTCCCGCTGGCGTTTATCATGAACTTGCACACTGATCAGAGGGATAGTGTCGGCTTAGGCTCCATTCTGACCAGACATGACGGTGTGATGGTGCAGCTGCTGCAGCAGTAGCAGAGTGGGTCGAGCCACCGCTGACTTCCTCCTCCATCTCCCCGGCTCCGGCAGCCGCAGCAGACACAGCCCGCCCTGTGGCTGTTTGCAGGAGGCAGGTCTGCCACGGAGAGACGTGAGGACCAGTCTGCCTCTCCGCTCGGTGAACGATTGGGTTTCACTGGGCCTCTTTTTTCCATGGATACACAGCGTGTGTCCTTAGGAACAAAGGGAGAGCAAAACTGCAAAGTCATTTTGTTTCCTATATGGACAAAACCAGGCAAATCCCAGTCTAATTTGTCTTGAAGCAACGTTTTAATTGCAATTCCATTACAATGGAACCTGGTCTGGTAGCTCTCAGCAAGTCAAGAAACATTTTACAAGACACGCAAAAAACAAATACACAGCAATCTATGGCCACGTGTGTTGAAATGAATTGAAGAGTGTTATTAAACAGCTGAGATATAATATATGTATACACATGTATGAAGGTCTCAGTGTATATGATGAATGAAAGTGACAGGTTGAATAAGAAGTCAACCGTTGAAGGACGACTGGCAGTATGGCTTAAAAGTAAGACATTGTAGGAATGAGTGTTTTCATACCTCAGAAGCAGTGTGTAGTGTGCATGTGAAGCCAAGTTGTGTTCTGAAACAGTTAAGACTACATGCACACTGATGTCAGACCTATGAGCAGAACACCGATCTAGTTTTCACTGTCGTTAGAAGCACTGCCGTGAAGAGTACCAATACCAGTTTAATGTTAATGCGCTGTGTCTGTGCTAAAGAATCATTTGTGCTGCAGCTCCCTCTTGTGGTAGTTAATAATCTTTGTAGCCAATAATGACGTCATTTTATCATTGATGATAATCGTGAAATGATGGGATCTTTCTGTGTGGAGTCTTCGTGCTCTCTCACCGTGTCTGTGGGTTCTCTCCAGGTTCTCCAGCGTCCTTCCTTCCTTGATCTTGATTGTATGAATACAGACGGGGAAAGCGGGGCCCCACGATCCTTCTGACCTTTTGGTTTTCAAGCAGTAGGGGTGAGAAAATTTACCACAGGGATAACTGACTTGTGGAAGTCCAGTGATCACAGTGACGTCACGTTTTGATCCTTCGATGTCACAATGAAACAATGGATTGTTCAGCCACCAATAAGGACTCATAAACTACATCAGCAATGCTGTTTTCATGTCTTTTTATCATATCAGTTGTTTTATGTATTTACATGTTTTTGTCTCTTTTGATCAATTTGCTGGAAAGCAGTTTGAGCTGCATGTGTTTGAAAGTTGCACTACGCTTAGCAGTGGATCACGCGGCTCGTGCGCTGATGAAGAACACCGCTAGCTGTGAGATGTGACTTGAATTGGAGGACGCAATGATCATCGACATTTCGAACGCACCTTGCGGCCCCGGGTTCCTCCCCGGGTTCCTCCCCGGGTTCCTCCCAGGGTTCTGCTTGTCTGAGGGTCACCTCACAATCAGTGCTCACTGTGTGCTCTCACTGTGTGTCTCTCCGTGGCAGGGAGCAAAGTAATGACACTGCAGGTTTGACTTGTGCTTAGTAAATCTGAAATGAAATAAATGAATCAACAAAAAGTGTTATAACATGAAATAAAATTAATGGTGAAGCCAGCATTAGCTTCCATTTTGGTTTGTGAAGGGCCAGTGTGACGCAAATACTCAGATTAATATCAATAATTACATACACACCTCACTTTTGTCCAAAATTGTCAGTGACCTTTGTTATTTAGAATGAATGTCTCATCATGGCTAGATGAGACACACACAAAACGCTTACAGAAGCTGGTATTCTCAGGTGGTCGCCCATCCAAGTACTAATCAGACCCGACGCTGCTTAACCTCCGAGATCGGGCGTCATCAGATCTGGTCCACATTTAGTCTCATTACTACCTCAGATGTAAATGTGTTTAATTGGGACTTTATGTGATAGACCGATATAAACTAGTACATTTGTGAAGAGGGAGGAAAATGATTCCTGGTTTTAATTTCAGTATAGATTCAGCTGTTCTGGGACGGCCTCAGATGTTTGTTAGTGACCAAACATGTCACTTAGATGTTCAGTCCATCAGCTGTAAAAAGACAAGTTCAAGGGGTCTGAATAGCTGAATAGCTTTCACAAGGCACTGTGTAGTATTTGTTTGTTTGCTTATTAAGGATCAAAAAGATGACAATTAACAGGACTGGAAATGTACAAGAAACTTTAACTTTTTCTGATTAATGAATTTCTGATTAATGAATGATTAATTAATTTCTGAGAAATGAGAGCAATAATCACAATGTTAATTTTATTTAATGACATATCATATTTTATTCGGTCATATATTTCATTACAATTTTGCTGCTCTGAGCAAAAGTCAAACCCGCAATGTCATTGTTTTGCAGCAACTGAAGGGGGTGCTGCTGAGTCTCCTGCAAAAAAAAGTTTGAAAAATGGAGACGATCTATTGTCTTGAAACGGCCTGTGTCACTGTCAAATCCATCTCAGATTTAATCTTATCTCACCCTAAAACTCCTATCTGAAACAAATAGATCCACCAAAAACCATCAAATCCACAACACAAGTGAATATACCAGTCGCAAAATTCATTCAACTTATACCTTGCACAAACACGCCATCTTTAGCATCTTTAACGTTCTGTTCCTGATGAACAGAATTCAGGGTTCACAGAAACGTACTTATTGAACTATTCTGGTGAGTATTTCTGAGGCTGTCAAGTGATTCATGTTCTTCTGGCAAGAACAGCCCCAACTCACACGTAAACGCAGTGTCAATGGTGGCATGAACCTTTGTTAAAAAAAAACAACTAACAAACAAAACAAAAAACAAAAGGCAGCAGCCCTCCTGCTCGTCGTGGCGTAGATCTCGAGGTCCCTGTTGCCACAATAACAACATTCTTCTTGTGGCCTGTGTTGCTCCAGGAGCAGTCTAGTGGGACAGTGAACAGTCCTGCCACAAACTGTACTAGAACTGTATAGAAATACAAGGCTGATTGAAAGTTCCTTTATTCTGCCTTTCATTTTTGTATGTACTAATTCAGATCAGCAGCTTTTTGTCAGGACTGTGTAGACCAGGGGTGTCCAAACCGGTCCT